>PVIW01007127.1:0-76888 GCA_004026585.1 Noctilio leporinus | reverse complement strand
GGGGGAGGGGGGAGGCAGAGGCAAGAAAGGGGAGCAGCTTAGACAAGAACCTAGTATAAAGGAACCATGGACATGGACAACAGGGGGGACTGACTTTGGGGGGGATGGGTGGGTGGGGAGGGGGACGGAGGGGAACAAAAAGGCGACGGATGTAATACAACAACAATAAAATTAAAAAACAAAACAAAAAACACTCAGCCAGACAGGCAGGAGGCGTGGGGCCAGGGAGGAGAGCGGCCGCAGCAGCTCCGAGCTGAGCCCGCAGTGAAAAGTGCAGTCATGCCTTTGACCCTGGGAAGTGATCCCGGAGCCAGGTCATGAGCCCATGGTTCCAGCGCCAGGAAAAATAGAGCCACATTGCCGCTGACTGTGAAAACCAGTAGGGGTTGGGGTGGAGGAAGAAACTGCCCGTCTCAGTGGGCAAGCAGCATTGTTCCCTCTCAGACCCCCACACATACAGTGCCACAATGCAGTGAAAGGGGTTGCCCCACACTGACAAATTCCTAATGCTCCACCCCTTACAACATAACAAGTACGACAGAACTTCCCAAAACAGAGGCAAACACAGAAAGCTGTCAAGCTGAGGAGACAGAGAAGTATGGTCCAAAAAAGTGAGCAGATCAAGATGCTAGTGGGAGAACTGAGCGACAAAGAGATAGCCAACCTAACAGCTACAGAGACAGCCAGCCTAACAGATACAGAGTTCCAAATGCTGGAGATTAAGATGCTCACAGACTTGACAGATACGCTTAGTTACAACAAATGCAGAAAGGAAGAAGTGAAGGCTACGCTAAGTCAAATGAAGAAAAATCTATGAAACCAAGGGTGAAGAGAAGGAAACCATGGTTCAAATCAATGATTTGGAACATAAGGAAGAAATAAACAATTAACCAATAAAGAAAGTGGAAACAAAATAAAATTTTTTTAATGAGGAGAGGTGTAGGCACCTCTAGGACAACTTTAAATGTGCCAATATCCAAAGTATAAGGATGCCAAAAGGAGGAGAGAAACAGAAAACTTATGTGAAAAAATAATTAAAAAAAAAACAACTTTCCTACCTTGGCAAAGGAAATAGACATTCAAATCCAGGAAGCACAGAGAGTCCCAAACAGGCTAAACCCAAAGAAGATCACATCAAGATACACCCTAATTAAAATGCCAAAGGTTAAACATAAAGAGAGACTCTTAAAAGCACCAAAAGGAAAAACAGAGTTCCCTACAAAGAGGTCCCTACAAGACTATCAGCTGATCTCTCAAAAGGAACTTTGCAGGCAAGAAGGGACTGGTAAGAAGTACTCAAAGTGATGAAATGCAAAGACCTACAACTTAGATGACCCTATCCAGCAAAGCTGTCATTCAGAATGAAAGGGCAGATGAAGTGCTTCCCAGACAAGGTAAAGCTAAAGGAGTTCATCATCATCAAGTCATCATTATGTGAAATGTTAACAGGACTTCCTTAAGGAAAAGAGGATCAAAATGATCAACATTAAAAAGACAACCTACAACTATTAACAACAGAATCTAAAAAATAAAAACAAAAAACTAAGCAGATAACCAGAGAGGGAACAGAACAAAGATATGGGGATCATTTGGAGGGATATCAGCTGGGAGGGGGAAGGGAAAGAAGTGGGGAAAGGCATAGGGATTAAGAAGCATAGTTGGTGGGTGCAGAATAGACATCGAGGTGTTAAGAATGGTACAGGAAAAGGTAAAGCCAAAGAACTCACATGCATAACCAATAGACATGAACTAAAGGGGGAGTGGGATTGCTGGAGGGAGGGAGGCACTGGACAGAGGGGGTGAAGGGAAAAGAGAGTGAGACAAATGTAACAGCATAGTCAATAAAACTTATATTTAAAAAAAGAACACTTGATGGATAAGTGAATGAGAACATGATGAAAGGGCTCTCTTTAGCATTTTTCCATTCAATTTTGCCACTGTGTCTTAGGAAATACATTTAGGATTAGAACTCATGACCTCTTGGCATCCAAACCTGTGGTCACACCACAGTGTTATTGTTTCCAAGGGTGTCCTTTTCTGTCTTTATCCCATCTTCTTTTCTCATAAAACAGCGTTTTACACACTGCGGTTCAGGGACCACTTGTAGACTAACAAAATTTATGGAGGCCCTACTCTGTCCATGACTCTGGGTTTGTCTTCTTCCTAGCAAGCAATTCTGCTGGGAGGATCTGGGTCAGTGGTGGTGAATGGGTGAAAAGGAATGGAAAAATTTAAGACATAACCTTAAGAAAATAATTTTTTTTTTTTTACTCAAACACTTTCTTAGATTAGATGGTATTGGAGTTTATAAAGAAACGAGAAATTTTTATGTAAACTGTAGCAGGAAAAACAGCTCAAGAGCTGGACCCCTCTATCCACGATCACGTGTCCCTAAGGAGCACCATGTGGAGAGTCAGCCGGGTGGGTGCTGGGCTGGTCCAGTCAAGTCAGGTGTTGAATTCACCTGCATTTCCATTTCACCCTGACTTTCCTCAGGGCTGGCCTGCCCTCCCCTCTTGCAGGCGAAGGGAGCTGAGGTCGTCATTCAGCTAGGGGGCACCTAGCTCTGCCCCCTTGGTGCAGTGGGGCTGGGCCTCTTCTTCCTTCCAAGGACAGTGTGGTTATTGTAACATTCTTTCACTCAGCTCACAACAGATGCTAGCCAGCCTAACACAAACCACGGATCTTTCAGAAGAGAGGAAGACTTAGGTCTATATAAAGTAGAAAGAGACCATGGTCCATCTGTCCCCCAAGTGATGAGCTGACACATATGGGGCCATGGAGTGAGAGGAAGAAATGACATGATGTTCTGGGAGGAACTTCCACCTCACAGGGGGATTTCATCTAGGGTCCATGGAAGGCCCACCTCAAGATTAACAAAACTCTAGATCAAGTGGTTATTTTCTAAAAGACAGTGATGAGACTGAATCAGAACTGACTGGCATGACTGACCCTGTTACATTCATTTACTCATTCACCAACTGAACCTCTCCTCAACCTTCAAAAAAGTGGCACTCTAGATCAGAGCCACAGGACAAGGCCAGCATGGAACTGTGGGAGCCAAAAACTATGGCATGATCCAAGCAAGCCATGGTTTAAATGCAGAGACTATGCTAAAATTAACTTTCTTCCCCACAATTTTCATTTTGAACAATGTCAAACTTCCAGGAAAGTTGAAAGAATGGTAAAGTAAACATTCATATACTTCTCATCAAGATTTATCAAATGTCAGCGCTTTGCCATATCTGCTTTATCTTTCTCCTCCCTGCGTTCCTCTCTTCCACATCTGAACTATTTAAAATTCCATTTCAGGAATCATGATACTTTACCCCTCCATACTTGACCATGGGTTTTCTAAGAATAAAAGCATTCTTCTAGCCCTGGCTGGTGGCTCAGTGGATTGGTGCTAGCTTGTGAACCCAAAGATCATTGGTTCAATTCCCCAGCCAGGGCACATAACCAGGTTGCAAGCCAGGTCTCCAGCCAGGTCTGTAGCTGGAGGCAGGTGAAAGGCAACCATATATTGATGTTTCTCTCCCTCTCTTCCTTCCTCCCTGCCCTTCTCTCTAGAAGTGATGAATAAAGTCTTTAAAAACAAAAAAAAAACAAAAGCATTCTTCTACAGAAATGCAATACCTTTTGGTGAGTAGAATTGGAAAATAATAAGTTAAATCATAAAAGTTGCTCATATTTTACCTTTAGTCCGAAAACTGGTAATTTCATGTGGTTCAACCTATCTACTACTTAAAACTCATGAGTTCATACACCTCCAACGCTGAAATCTAATACTACAGAGTTCTTCCTCATCTTCTCCCATTCCATATTTATATCTTTATTCTCCCCATGACAACACTGGATACCAATAACCTCTTCTTCAAAATAGTTTCAGAATTTTAATCCCAACACCACTAGCAACAAAGAACATATTAAGTATAAGATTTCTTTGGAGTTTTATCCTTAGAATACAGTCACTAAGGGTATACAAAGTGGTCAAATGTACAGTATCCAAAAGTTACTTGAATTATTTTCTATATGTGGTGATACTACACATTTGCTAAACATTTGGATCATTTTTGTTTTATGTCAATATTAGAGATTTTGCTTTCACCACCTTTAAGGTTTAATTTTATTGTTGAATATTTAAAACGTTTAAAGTGTTTACATTTAAAGTAGGTCTTATTCTTGTCCCCATACTTCTACTTTGATCCTACCCATTCCCTATAAATATTTTTATCGTTTTCTGATTTATCCTTTCTTTTGCTCTTCTTTTTTGATACACATTCTTTCTCATGCCTTACACAAACAGGTGAATACTATAAATTCTCTTCTGCCACTTGCTTTTTCACTTCACACCCAATCCTGGGACGTGTTCCATATGAGTTTAGAGAACAGAGCCATAGACCCACCAGAGCCCCAAGTTCCTTAGCGGTCACCCTCATCCAAGTCTGATCCCCAAGTTTGGGGATCAACAAAAACTCAATCAGCAGGTCAGCTTACCTCTTGAACACCTGGGCCAGAGGGTGGTGGGATTCACTGCCTCGTTAGGCAGGCCATTTAGTTTGAGAGAGCTCTGGTTTATATTCTGAATTGAAATATGATTCTGAGAAACTTCATCATTCAGCCCTTTGTAGCCACAGAGAGTTAGCTGGCTCCCCCTTCCACCATATGCAGTCCTTTCAACACAACTTTCCCCAGGAGACAGGCCCATCTCTTTTTTGTTCTAAATGACTTATCACTATGTGTCATTGTAGCTCTTTTCATAAATTGTCGCTTATTTTGTATCCAAATCGAATCAAAACTGTTGTATGGGCCAGTGAAACATCAATGTGAAGAAGGTATCACAGGTCGAGAGAAAGGGCCAGAGTTCCTTCATTCAGTATTTACTGGGCATCTACTGCTTAGTCTAGGTGTTTGGGACACAATTGAGAACAAAAATTCCTACCTACTTATATGCTAGTGGGAGAGGAGACAGAAGATAACAGTATTGCACTTAAGTGCTGCAAAGGAAAAGAAAGAAACATTAGAGCAGAGCAAGACTGGTTCAAAGTAGTCATTAGAATTATAAAGAGGACAGTCAAGGCAGGCCTCAAAGCGAGGTGCCACTTGAAGATGACTTGAAGGAGGTGAGGAAGAGTAATGGCTATTTGGGGAAGACAGACTTGGGCAGAAAGGAGAGCCGGTGCAACAGTCAGGAAGCCACAAATCAGCTTCCCTAAAGGCACTGAGCTACTGGGCACAAGTGAACCAAGGCAGCTAGTTTGCAGAGCAGGGGTGGCTGGGCCTCTGCACCCCTTCACTTCCTGAGTGAACCTAGGCTTGCTGACGGGAGCAGCCACAGCAGCCGGGCCCCCTCCTCCCCAAAACTCCTCTACTCGAAGCTGTCACTGAACATCCTCTTCCTTCTTTCACCTCTGGTAGTAGGGTTTTCCTGTAATCCAGATTTAAACTATCAGATTGGGGTTACTTTAAAACAGGCTACAAGAATACTGATGAAAATTAAGTTTCAAAACTAGACAAAATGAGGTAGCAGTAAACTTCCAAGAAATGCTCCCAGAGGGATCAAATTTCTTTTTGGGGGCAAGATTGTATGCAAATTTTATTTTCTTATTTTTGCTTCTCTATATCCTAGACATTTCTTTCTCTTTTAAAGTATATTTTATTATTACAGTAGTCTCAATTATTTTCCTTTTGCTGCCCTCCATTGGTACCCACCTTCCCTTCAGCAATCCCCCTCTTAGTTCATGTCCATGGGTCATGCAAAGTAGTTCTCTGGCTTCCCCATTTATTTTACTATTCTTAACATCCCCCTACTTTGTACCTATCTATTATGCTTCTTAATTCTGGTACCATTTCCTCCATTCTCCTCCTCTCCCCTCCCTGCTGATAACCCTCCATATGGTTTCCATATCTATGATTCTGCTCCTGTTCTAGTTTGCTTAGTTTGTTTTTATTTTTGTTTTTTAAACTCAGTTCATAGTTGTGAGTTTGTTGTCCTTTTACTATTTATAGCTTTAATCTTCTTATTCTCAAATAAGTCCCTTTAACATTTCACATAATAAGGGCGTGGTGATGATGAACTCCTTTAGTTTTACCTTATCTGGGAAGTGCTTTATCTGCCTTTCCCTTCTGAACACTAGCTTTGCTAGATAGAGTAGTCTTGGTTGTAGGTCCTTGCTTTTTATCACTTTGAATACTTCTTGCCAGCCCCTTCTTGCCTGCAAAGTTTCTTTTGAGAAATTGGCTGACAGTCTCATGGGAACTCCTTCGTAGGTAACTCTGCCTTTCTCTTGGTGCTTTTAGGATTCTCTCTTTATCTTTAACCCTTGGTGTTTTTATTACATGTCTTGGTGTGGTCCTTTTTGGCTCCAACTTATTTGGGAGTCTGTGTTCCCTGGACTTGTATGTCTACTTCCTTTGCCAAATTAGGAAAATTTTCTTTCATTATTATTTCAAATAAGTTTTCAATTTCTTGCTCTTCCTCTCTTGCTAGCACCCCCACGATCTGGATGTTGGCACTTTTGGAGATGCCCCAGAGTCTTCTTATTCTCTCCTTGTTTTTTTGAATTCTTGTTTCTTCATTCTGTACTGACTGACTCTTCATTTGTTCCTTAGGTTCCTATTGATTTGAACCCTGACTTCCTTCCCTTCACTATTGGTTCTCTGTGGTTTTTTCTTTATTTCACTTAGTGTGGCCTTCATTTCTTCCCTTATGCATCTCCCATACTCAAGGAGTTCTCTGAACATCCTTATCACCAGTGCTTTGAACTCTGCATCTCATGGGTTGGCTATCACCATTTCATTTAGTTCTTTTTCTGGGGTTTTGTTCTGTTCGTTCATTTGAGCTATATTTCTTTGTCTCCCCAATTTGGCAGCCTCCCTGTGTTTGTTTCTGTGTATTAGTTAGAGCTGCTTTGACTCCTGTCTGGGCAGAGCCTTAGGTACTTATCAGTGTGGGACGATAGTTTTCACTACCTTATGGGGTTGTATGTGGGGGAGGGATGAGAGAGGGAACAACGCCAATTGCTCAGCATTCGCCCCTTTTCCAGTCACTTCACTCCCTTCCCACATGTAACCAACCGGTGCTCCTCTAGCTGCTGTCCTGGTGGTGGTTCCCAGAGAGAGTGGGCTGGCACATGTACTAGGATCCTCTAATTGGATTCTCTTGAGAGACAGGTACTTTCTTCCACCACCCCAACCCCCGCTGTTTTTCATAGCTAAAAGCTATGAGGCTTTATTTTCCCAGCACTGGAACCCTGGGCTGCATGGTCTGGCCTCAGTCCCCAGGTGTCCCTCCTGGCTTTTATCCGCAGCATGTGACTGTGGCACCACCCACTGTGTCAGATGATGCCTCACTGACACCATCACACTGCATTCTCTCTGCCCCGGCTACACCCCTCATACCAGTCTAGATGAGTATTTCTTATTTAAACCCTTGGCTGTTATATTTCCATACAGTTCAATTTTCTGGCAATTCTGGTTGTTTTTGTTTTGAGATTAGCCGTGATCCTTCTTATGATTGTGCTAGGAGGAGAAATGTATTTACCTACGCCTCCATCTTGGCTGGAAGTCAGAATCAAATTTCTAAGCCCATAGATACCTATAGTGTTAAGAGTTTAAGCATAACAAAATTCTATACGTGCCCTGGCTGGTAGCACAGTGGTTAAGGTGCCGGCCTGCGAACCCAAAGGTCGCAGGTTCGATTCCCCAGCCAGGGCACATGACCAGGTTGCAAGCCAGGTCTCCAGCCAGGTCTGTAGCTGGAGGCAGGTGAAAGGCAACCATACATGGATGTCTCTCTCCCTCTCTGCCTCTCTCCCTTCCCCTCTTTCTGAAAATGATGAAATAAAATCTTTAAAAAGAAAATTCTATACAATGTACAAAGTCTTCACAGTGTATAAACATATTAGAAGAGGTCTTCAATATCTAAGAAACCCTGCTCTCATTGGGGCACTTTCTTCCCCTTTCTCCTACAAATTACCTCTTGAGAAAATAGAATTACAGTGGTGGTGGATCTTATTTTTTACTCTGATTTTGCAGATGGGAAAACTGCAGCTCAGGGACATTAAGTAATGTCTAAGGTCACAGATTTATAGAGCTTTGATTTAAAGGGACAGGAATTCAAAAAAGTAGGTGTTAAATGAAATGAATTTAACTAGTAAGTTTTATTTCAATAGAAGTTGAAATCTTTTCTAATTACCCTTAGTTTTATACTTTATCTTAAGATTTAAACATCTCAGAAACATTTTGGCTGAGACAATAATTACCAAAAATTTCTTTTAGAGAAAGTTTCTCTATGATTGACTAAGTTGACAATGACTTCATTCCAAATCTGACAACTTTTTACTTTCAACCTGAAAATCCATCGAGTTCCAGTACCAAATTCATTCAAAGAGGATATTTCTTAGTTTGTCAGAGAGAGTCAAGTCCCAAGTATTTTCTTTTGGGAAGGATATACAAAAATAGAAAAAAAGAGTAGCTCGAAAAAGAATATGCATAGATATCTATTTTGCTTAGCTACACTATTCTTTCAAATTTGCTACGGAATTTCCAGAAGAGACATAGTTAATATGTAAAAATAAAACAGAAATTGTAACTGAAATTTAATTTGACTTTATCAGAGACTTAAACACAATGGGGTAAAGGCCAGTATTTAACGGATTTAAATTCTAGTGGGCAGAATTTAGAATAGTTCCAAAGTCAAGGCATTAACTATGTCTAGACATCTCTCCTAGATTTCTATTTGAGGAACAGTGTTTTTTTCCCTCATCCTTTGAATTCCCAAGCTAGGAATTCAGAACCTGCTATTGAAAGGATCATCATCCTTAATTCTCAATCCATTTATCAGGCTAAAATGCAAATGTAAGTGGTGAATACATTTCAACAGCCCTGGAGCTCCAAAGAGCCTTCTCAGGGAACATGCTGAGCTAACTGGGGAAGGGTTAAGCCACCCCTATTTTTCAGATCTGAAAACAGTTGTTCTGATATGAGAAGAATCATTACAATGGTGCCAGCTCCCTTCTATAAAAGCTATACACATATTTTGCACAACTGTATGATTGTTATGGCAACCATAAAAATGGAACTATCATTCTTCAAATTACACACTACCCATACTGGATTACCTACATACGTTTGTTCTACATTACTCAGAATTTCTTTTCAGAAAGTGCTATGTTTGTCCCATAGACATTTAGGAGCAAGATAAAGTGGTCTCTTTCAAAAGGAGATTCCACAACAATGAATCTTTCAAAAGCCTAGCTCTTCAAGAATTCTAGGGCTTCCGTGTCAAGGCTTTTAATCCTGTGGTCACTGGGAGGCCTCAAAATATTCTCCCTGGGAGGCAAGGGAACTGCCTGGAAAATGTATTCCCAAATGATTGTTTTTTATTAAAAGGATGATTAAAGCACCATGAATGAGCCTTAATAGACCTTGCACAGTTCTATAAAATGCTGAGAACATTACTAGAGTCCCAGTTTAGCAAGTTGAGAGACTTGTTTAAGAGATGCGTACAAGCATTTTAATTAAAATGACTGCTGATAATAACAACTTGAATAGTCAAACAAAAATGCTAAACTAAATGCCAGCTGCATCTCAGGATGATCAGGGACTCATTATTATGACTTTGGCTAACATGAGTAGAACTCTGTAACTCTTAACAGGATAAAGTATGAATCCTTTCTTCTCATTACTGAGGAAAGCCAAGTCTAGTCTTGTATGTCTTTTAAATATTCACTTGGGGCCAAAATTCTGTTTCATTGCTCACTGAGCTGATTCTATAGTTTAAAAATACAAACCAATGGGCTGGTAATTATTTCCTAGCTGATTTCATATTAAATCCTTAGTTAAGATAAAAACATGTTCATATAATTTCTGTTTGCTCCGGAGAATTTCCAAATAAGGCAGGAAATCCATCTAGGTTTCCTTCCTCAAAAACACAAACTCCAACCAAAAACACCCCCCCACACACCCCGTAAGTGCCCCCTTAAGCTGCAGGGCAAGGCCAGCTCCAAGGGCAGCCCCAACGACCAAAGCACTCCCCCTTCGCTGCAGAGCGCACGAGTGAAACCCAGAGTCAACTTCTCCACTCCCGTCTTCAGGAGCGACCCAGGGACCCGAGACAACCCCGTCCAAGGTCTGCACCTCTTCCTGCACTTGCAGTGTCAAGTCTCCGGGACACTCCCTCCATCTCAGCCCAGTCTCCACCACCCAAGTCTGGGACTGAGCCGGAATTCATAATCCCTCCTCTTTTCCTACCGAAGCACCTCTCCCCAGTTGGGACTCTGGTCTCCTCTCCCCTCCTGCCTTTCAGACCCTTTAGCATCTGGCTACCAGATGAAGTTACTAAAACACAGCATTAGATTATGCTCAAAAACCTTCATTAGCTTCCAGCTACCTTGACGCTAAGCATCCACAGCGAGGCATTTCAGAATCCTTCAAGCTCTGGCTTCACTTTCACTTCAGATGATACCTTCACTGAATAGGCCTTTATGTCCTAAATTAGTGATTTGCGTAGATCTCTTCTGCTAGACTTTATTTTCTTTATAAAGGAAAAAAGTGTTTCTCCCAATTATACTGTATTTCTCAATACTAAAATGTCTATTTCAGTGTCTTGAAAATAGCAGAGATAATACATACTGAATTGAATCTTTAATTGGGCTCCTTCAACTCCAACGCCTGGAAACGGGCTGGGGCTGTGGTAGAGCCACCAACAGTTTTCACCAAACAAGCCCTTTACCATAAGTATCAACATATTTGTGAGAGTAGAATTCACTTCAGGTGATGTCTTGGGACCTCCAGCCCTGGCCTGGGAACATGATGCAAAAGGATTTTCTAGGTTTAAAATCAAAGCCCTTTCAATTATGAATACAGTGATACTCATGGATAGATGAAAACAAGAACCCCCTTGGGGGGAGGGAGAACAGCTAAGGGAAAACAGAATTTGAGGGCAGAAGATAGTTTGAAATTTTTACTCTACGTGACTTAAGCCATCAATGTGCTGAATGCTCACCAGAAAGAAGCAAATGTTTTCTCGAGCATATATGTACGCTAGACCCTATGCTGAGCATTGTGCACATCATTACATTTCATCCCTGCCACAACTTCATGAGAAAGACAGTACTGGGGGTAAAAGGGGATTAATGGTAATGAAAAAAATAGAATAAAGATTAAATTTTAAAAAGAAAGACGGGACCTATATATCCCTATTAGCTTGCAGATGAAGTAAAGCTCAGAGGAGTTAAGGAACTTGTCCAAGAATACTTGTATATTCCTGGTAAGTGGTGGAGTGATAGTTCAAGTCAAATTGGTCTCTAAGACCTACATTCTTGTATTCCAACCCTGTGATGTCAGGGGCATTTAAATGTTCAAACCCCTGGAACAGAAAAAGAACCAGTGAACACAGTGTGGGAGGCTGATTTCTCTCCCGATGCTCCCTCTCCCAAAGCAGCAAATACCCCAATCAGGACGAACTGGCCCTCGGCCTCCAACTTCGAAGTGGGACTGAGAAAGGGCCAGGGAGACAGGAGGGAGAAGGCGTGTGAGGAGAGAGGAGGAGGGAGAAGGCAGGCTCCCTGTGGGGGCTGTGGAGCTGTCCCATGGCGGCTGTCCAGGGTGGAGCAAGAGCCTGGTCGGACGAAGGTTAGCGGGCAGGTGTGGAGAGCGCAGGACAGGCAGAGATGAAGAAAGAAGCGCTTCTAGGTTCCCTGCCCTGGGGTTCTGAGAGTCACCTGAAATTCCCCTTTTTGCCTCATCCAGCTCCAGTGGTTTCTGTTACTTGGGGCCTAAAAAGTCTTAATGCAACCGCTGTGAAAGTTTCCTAGAATGGCAACTTGTGGCTCTCTCTGCTTTCCCTTTAACTAGCCATGGCAGGGGCCTCCACACTCCTGGGGCGGTGTGGGGAGGCAGAGGGAGGGCATGGCAGAATTAGCAACGTGAAGCTTCCACTTAAAAACCCTATCAACTTTAAAAAGATTGCTTTTGTAACTCAAATTACACAAAGTACAGGGCTATGCCATTTTTTTGGCCAGTAGGAATTTGGAGACGACTCTAACTTCTTTTCCTTACAATAAGGATGGGAAGGTGTGTATTTTCGTTGATTATTTAAAAATGTTTATTAAGGGTGTGGGTTTAAAAACATGGGGACATGTGGGGATGGTAGGTAAGAGCTTCCTGACTGCAGATCTGAATTCAAGTCTCAACTCTGCCCCTCTTAGACACGAGGCCTGGGGTCAGTGACTACACTTGCTTGAGCCACAGTTCCTTCATCTGCAAAACAGGAAGCTATTTCACAGGGCTGTTTTAATGATTAAATAAGGTATTATATAAGTATAAAATAATTAAATGAGATAATCCATCTAAAAAGGCATTAAAGAAGGATTTAAGTCCCAGATGGTGTGACTCAGTTGGTTGGGTATTGTTACAGAAACCAAAAGGTCACCCGTTTGGTTCCTGGTCAGGGCACATGCCTGGGTCACACATTCCGTCCTCAGTCAGATGCCTACTGAAGGCAAGGCAGCCGATTGATGTTTCTCTCCCTCTCTTTCTTCCTCCCTTCACCCCTTTCTAAATTCAAACAAAATCAAACAGAAGCACTTGATAAATGACATATTCTGGTATGCTTGTACGTGTCACATTAACAAAGCTAAGTTTCTTGATCTTGGACATTTTGGGCTGCACATTAGTAGAGGAGCTCTGCTAGTAGGACACTGGTCTGTCTCTTGGTGTATGTCAAGCCCAAAGGCAAAGAAGACAGGGAAGGGGCGTGCAGCGCGTACCGACTAGGCACCCGGCACTGTCCGAAGTCTGACAGTCGGGTAAGATTAGGCTAGTGATCTAATATTTTCAAAGTAACTCGATTTCAAAAAGAAACAGTTAAATATGACTATAGAAAAGGATAATTGAACACACATTTAAAGTATTATTATGCTTGTGGGAACACTCCTATCCTAGGAATTCTAATTACATCTGTAAGACCACAGGAGAACTGTTGAAACAATCACAATTTGAAACTCCTGACTCTCCCATATACAAACTTTGGTGTAATTCCACTAAGTCACCTCTCAGGCAAAAAGATTACAGAGCAACTTTACATCTGTGCACTAAGTGTAAATATGAAATAACAAGACCATTTCTTCACACACAGAACGTCTGTGCACTCTGGTGTCCTCTGAGTTACAAACTGACTCACACAACGCCACAACTGCTCGAAAGACTTTTGGAATTCTTTTAAGGACTTTCTAAGCCAACTCATGAGCTTCACAAGAAAATCAGTTTTACTACTTTATAATTACACTTCATTTTTTTGAAGTTGTATGATCCAGCTTGATTGCCACCTGATTTCCCACCCTTGGCTCTAAATCAACTTGGCCATTCCCAGAACTCAAAGCCACTCTCACAGGATGAAGCCGAGCCATTGTTGACAGTGTGCCTTATGCTCTGAAGGCAATTTCCGAAGAGGAGTCCAGAACTGCGTAGCCCTCCCCTGGCGCCCTCCCCTCGGTCTGCCAGCACGCGCAGGCCGCCTCCTTCCCCCGTCTTCGGGGCCCCCCTCTCTGCACCAAAACTCTCCTTCGAAGACATGTTTACACTTAGTGTCCCCGCTTCCTTATCTCCCTCCCACCCCTCAACTGACTCCAATCTGCCTTGGCTGCCATCACGACACTGAAACAGCTGGAGCGACACCCAGAAGACAAAGACAGAGACTTGCCGGCTAAGCGCAGTGGCTCTGTCCCTGCTGACTTTGCTCCAGCAGAACACAGGGAAGCTCAGCCTGGCTTGGAACTTGTCACCAGCTTCTGCTTCTCCTATTCTTTCACTCTTCTACCATCCTCCTTTCTGCACCCCAACTCCACTTTCTCTAAGAAGCTTCCAGCCTTTAAAGGTTGGAGCTCCACAGGGTCCACCCTGGCCACCCTTTCTCTTCAGGTTGCAGCTCACTGGACATACGAGGCCTGACCCGAAGGTATCAGCCGCGCCAACTGTGTTCATTATATTGACACTGGCTCGGTATTTGCAGGACGGACCTTGCGCTCCTCGCTTGGGGGGCTCTGGCTCCTACATGAATACGCCTAAACAAGCCATCTGCAGCCCAGCCTGCTGGCCTGAGTGCCAGGCCTACTCTTCTTACTGCCACCTGCATTGCTCTCCTTTGGGTGTGCTAGGCACTTAATTCTCAAATTTTACTTCTCTTCACCTGTCCAAGCATTTTGTACCTGCCCTCTAACTCCCGATCTCAGATTTCCCCAAATTCCATCTTGGCTCAAGGTTACTGCCACAGTTCAAGGGCCGTGTAGGCACACCTCCCCAACTGAGAGGTCGTCTCAGAGGGTATCTGTGTTAGCTGCTTTTTCTTCTTTTTTTAATAATAATAAGGCAAAATCCTGTGGAAAGCCCAGCCAGCCTTCATGGCCAAGTTCAAAGATTACCTGGCTTTAAAGCTTCCTCGTGCAAAATTAATTACTACTTTCTAATCTGTGCTCGCCTGGTGACTTTTTAAAAGTTTTGAGCCCTTTATTTTAAGATAATTATCAATTAACATATAGTGGTAAAAAAAAAAAATAGAGGCTATCTACCTTTTACCCAATTTTCCATGGTAAAATCTAACAAAATTATATACGGTACAATAGCAAAACCAGGATATTGCAATGCACTGACCTGACTTAATTGCCTGTTCTTACTTATACTTATTAAGTTCTCTACAATTTTATCACATGTGTAGGTTCACTAAGCACTACCTCAATCAGAATCCTGGAAACTGCCATTATCTCAAGCATCCCTCTCTTTTTAAAATAATAACCATATCCAACTCCTTCCTGCCCCGCCTCCCTCAATTCCTGGCAGCTACAGATCTATACTCCATTTCTCAACTTTATCTTTTTAAAATGTTATATAAATAGAATCACACATATTTAACCTTTCGGATTGACCTTTAATTGCTCAGCATAATACCCTGAAGGCTCCTGCAAGCTGTTGCACGTACCAACAGTTCTTTCCTTTTTATTGCTGAGTAGCATTCATGATGTGGAGGCACCGCAGTGTGTTTAACCAGTCACCCGGAGAGGGACACTGGCTGTTTCCAGTTTGAGGCTGTTATGAATAAACCCGCCAAGAAAATTTGTGTACAGTTTTTGCACGAACCGTAAGTGTTCATTTCCCTGGGACTGACGCCCAGGAAGGCAATCACCAGGCTGTATGGTGGTTAAGTCTTTGTAAGAAGCTGCTGCAGCGTTTCCAGAGAGGCTGTGCCGTTGCACATTTTCACCAACAAGATGTGAAGGACCTGCTTTCCTTGCATCCTTACCAGCATTTTGGATTGCTTAGAACTTCTCACCAACTTTGTTTTTTTCCATTTAGTTTTTTAGCCATTTTGCTAGGTGAGGACTGATATTTCATTATGGACTTAATTTGCTTCTGTAGTGCAGGAAATGGAAGATTAGCTCCCTGCCCAGACCTGCTGACACCTCCCAAAGGGGGAATTGCAGTGTCACCTGCCTGTGGCAGACAGAATGGAAGATTAAGTCACTGCATGGCTCCACAGACATCATCAGACAGGGAGAACTGGAGCACTGCTGCTTGATTTCATGGAATAGGATAAGGGTGTGTGGAATAGTACCAATCTTGCTCAGCCCCAATGAACCATTGTGTGTGTATGTATGTGTGTGTGTGTATCTTTTCCATTGGTATCTGGTTGGAGTATGGTGAGTATCGCCAAATGTTTTTCTGTTGTTAAGACCATACTTTCCCTGGTCTTTTGGCTACAGGACAAAGGTCTCTATTGTGCTGTGGTCATTCCGGGTTGGTAACTTCTACAGCAGCCTGTCTGGGACACATGGGAGGCAATGAGGAAATGTAGGGGAACAAATGTTACACTATTCCTTGAGTCCCAACACCCCTAGGCAGTCCTGTCTTCCATCTTCCACCTTGCAAAATCTTCCTGTGCTTATTTGTGTAGTATGACATGTTGTCAGCTGCAAGAAGGAAGGCCCAGGAGGATGGGTATACTCTGTCAGAAACAAAACTTGTACCTCCTTTATTAGAGTTATTTTATTTTATTAATTTATTTTTAAGATTTTATTTATTATTTTTCATAGAGAGGAGAGGGGACAGAGGAAAGAAACATCAATGTATGCTTACCTTTTACCTGCCTCCAGCTAAGGACCTGGCAGGAGACCTGGCTTGCAATCTGGTTATGTGCCCTGGCTGGGAATCGAACTAGTGACCTTTGGGTTCGCAGGCCAGTGCCTTATCCACTGTGCCACCAGTATTTTATTTTTAAGATTTATTATTTTCAGAGAGAGGAGAAGGGAGGGAGGCAGAGAGGGAGAGAAATATCCATGTACAGTTGCCTTTCACCTGCCTCCAGCTATGGACCTGGCTGGAGACCTGGCTTGCAACCTGGTTATGGGCCCTGGCTGGGAATCAAACCAGCAATCTTTGGGTTTGCAGGCTGGTGCCTATCCACTGAGTCACCAGCCCGGGCTATTAAGAGTAATTTTAATACTTTACTCTTTAAGATGTTTTCCTGACTAATTTTCACACTACAGCAACCACTTTTAAGGCACTAGACTGTATTTTATCAATATTCATTTTCCTCGGAATATCAAAAACAGGAATGAATCCCAGCATTTGATTAAAAACATGTTATATTGAAAAAAAAACAAAAAAAAAACAAAACCATGTTATATTGAATAAATTAACACATATTCTGCAAACTTCTAAATGTAACCTTTGTTATCTTTTTCCTTTTTCTCCTTTCTTTTATCTCACATCTGCAGTTTTACTCTCCATGGTTCCAGTCACCCATGGTCAACCTGTAGCACAAAAAATTTAAATGAAAATTTCCAGAAATAAACCATTCATAAGTTTTAAATTGTGCGCTGCTCTGAGTAGCATGATGAAATTGTGCCCTCTTGCTCTGTCTCACCAGAAGGAGCCATCCCTTGTCTACTCCAGTGTCTTCACACTGCATATGCTGCCCCATGGCCCTCAGCAGACCTCCTGGTTATCAGATTGGCTACTGGAGAGAAACGATACTCATACAACTTTTATTGTAATATATTGTTATAATAGGTCTATTCTTCGTTATTTTAAATCTCTTTCTGTTCCTAATTTATGTTAAGTTTTATCATAGGTATATATGCATGTATAGGAAAGCACAGTATACTATATAGGGTTTGGTACTATCCATTGTTTCAGGCATCCACTGGGGGTCTTAGAACATGTTTCACACAGATGAGATCACTCTATAAAATTCATTATATAGCAGGTATTGAGTTAGGTCCTAGAAACAGAAAGACAGATAAGACCAAGCCCTTGGTCTTGAAGATGCTGCTATTCCTTAGGAAGAATGTCACACTTCAGTGAATGAGAAGACAGCATGGCTAGTACTGTAACATAGGTATGAACAAACAGTGAGGGACAGGAGAGGGAGGCATGACTGATTCTTCCGGAGTGGGATAGCAAAGGCAAGTTACGTTAAAAATGGGCCCTGGAAAATGAAGGAAGTGCTGAGCAAGGCATGGGCAAGAGGCAGAACGCTATTAATAAAGTGGTTTGGGGAAAGACGAAAGGTTAAATGCAGTATACAGCACTGGAGCTAAGAAATTTACTTCCTTCTTTTCATATTAGCAATAAAGTTTATAATTTCACTCTATTTCACCTGCGTTGATATGAGATTCAAGCTGTCTAACATCTCCTAATCTTAAGAAAAAAAATTATTTACTTCCCATGGCTTTTATTTTCCAATTATATCATCCATATTCTATTCAATGAGAGGCTTGTTTCTTTCTCAAAACTTTCTGCACTAAGAAGTGAAAAGAGGCCCTGGCTGGTAGCACAGTGGATAAGGCGCCGGCCTGTGAACCCAAAGGTCACAGGTTCGATTCCCCAGCCAGGGCACATAACCAGGTTGCAAACCAGGTCTCCAGTCAGGTCTGTGGCTGGAGGCAGGTGAAATGCAACCATACATTGATGTGTCTCTCTCCCTCTCTGCCTCTCTCCCTTCCCCTCTTTCTAAAAATAATGAAATAAAATCTTTAAAAAAAAAAAAAAAAGAAGTGAAAAGACTTGAGAGTTACATCCGTGGGACTGGCAGAAAGAGTATGGACCTCTGAAAAGCCAATGCTCCAGATAAACATTGATAACATTGGCAGAATTGTCAAAATCAACTTTTCCTAACTCTAGAAATTAACCGAAAGCTACAAATATTTTATGTTTATTGACTCAAGAGAAATGGCTTAATCTCAATGAGAACAATGAGCTTTGTAAGGTTTTTATTGCCTTATTCCCAGTCTCCCCCCAGCTCTCCAGTCGCCTTGAAAACCACAGCCATCCAACACACTGAAAACCAGCAGCTTAGCAGCCCCGGAGGGGCAAACAGAGGGAGGAGCTCACCACGAACAGCATTCTGAGGAACTGACGTTCTTCGATCTGTCAGGCAGTTCAGTTCCCTGAAAATCCCCATTCACGTGGATTTGACCTGACTCCCATGTTGCTCAGCGCCAACAATCGTATTGACCCAGGGGTATTAGTCAAAAACAATCGCCAGCAATTATTTAACATCAGACTTCTGAGGTGTAATAACAGTTGGGCAAATAAAAAGCTAACCAAAAAAATTAGAAGTTAAAGCTGGAGATTAAGATGTCATAGGGAGCTTTGAAAAGGCCTGTTATATCCTAGGGACAGAGACAGCCACATAAATCCACAGGTCTGTGCACATGCCCAAGAAAGACCAGATACGGCCTTAGGCTTTCACCTGCGACTGACCTGGAAACTCTGACCAGGCGGGAAGTGAAGACTCAGGCAGAGCTGGAAAAGGCTTCTCTGAGCCTTGAGGGTATGCCCCAACATGTGCGCAGAGGCTCTCAGCTGAGACTACTGGTTCTACACGTCAGAAAATCTCTGTCCATTCGTTAGCTGACCACTAAGCTAGCCAAGCAGAAACGTCACACAACAAATACAGACTCCACAGAATTAGCTTAGGCAAAGTCACAAAGAGTAGCAAAAACAAACAGGAACAACAACAAACCTTGGGGAGGTAATCTGATTTTCAGAGTTTCTATATAAAATGCAATAGATATAGGTATATCTTTAAGATATAGCATGCAAACAGTAATAATGGGAGCTATCACAGCTAAATAGAAAACCAGATTTCAAGATAAAAGGTGTTACTAAATACAAAGAAACACAATTTATAATAATAGAGTCAATACATCTAGAAGACATATCAATTATAAACATATATGCACCAAAAAAACAGAACCACCAAATGAAACAAAAACTGACTGAACTAAAATAAGAAATAGACAATTATAATAGTTGACGACTTCGATACCCAATTTTCCACACAGAAAAAAGCAACTGGAAGATCAATAAAGAAACTGACAACTGGAAAAATACTACTATCAACCAGCTCAGTCTGACAGATTTCCATAGAACATCCCATCAAACAACACAGAACGCACATTCTTCTCAAGTGCACGTTACACTCTCCAGGCCATTAAACAAGTTTCAGTAAATCTCAAAAGACTGCAATCATACAAAGGATGTTCTCCAACCAAAATGGAATAAAATTAGAAATTAATACCAAAAGGAAACTTGGGGAATGCACAAACATATGGAAATTAACACTTCCATCCAGATTGGTAAAAGGGGTGGAGACAGGCAATGGGCTGCCCCCACAGCCATGTGTGGCAGATAAAAATTTAGGAGTCGTATCTTGGGAGTGAGGAGTCCCAGCCCCACACCTGGCCCTCCAGCCCAGAATTCCAGTATCAAGAAGATATTTAGGAGTAAATTTTTACAAAAGTGGAAGCCTTATATACTGAAAGCTATAAAACATCATTGACAGAAATTAAGGATCTAATGTTATGAGATGGAAGATTTAATGACAATACTCCCCCAAATTGATTTACAGATTCAACAGAATCCCTACCAAAATCCTGGTGCCTTTCTCTTTTGTTCTTTGGCAGAAATAGACAAATTGATCCTCAAATTAATATGGAAATGACATAGAATAGTCAAAAAGTTGGAGAGAAAAATACAAAGTTGGATGATTCACTCTTTCCAATTTCAAAATGTAATACAAAGTTATAGTAATCTAGACAGAGTGGTATTGGCATAAAGATAGAGATATACATCAATGGAACTGAACTGAGAGTCCAGTGATAAACACACACATTTATGGTCAATTGGCTTTCAAAAGGGTGCCAAGATAATTCAATGGGTAAGGAATCAATTATCTTTTGAACAAGTCTTTTCCTATGGTGCTGAGACAACTGTAGACCTACATGCAAAATAATAAAGTTTAAACCCTACATCACACTATATAAAAGATTAACTAAAAACAAACCATAAACATAAATGAAAGCACTAAAACTATAAAACTCAGAAAATAAAACAGTTTTAAATCTTTGTGATCTGGGATTAGTTAATGGTTTTTAGATATGACACCAAAAGCATAGGCAACCAAAGAAAACACAGATAAATTTGAATTTATTAAAGTTAGAAACCTTTGTGCTTCAAAGGACAGCATCAAGAAAGTCAAAAGACAACCCACAAATGGAAGAAAATATTTGCAGATCATATATCTGATAAAGAACTGGTATCTAAAATATACAAACTACTCATACCTCAATAATATAAAGACAATCCAATTTTTAAAGGGGCAAAGAACAGCCCTGGCTGGATAAGGTGCCAGCCTATGAACCCAAAGGCCGCTGGTTCGATCCCCAGCCAGGGCACATAATCAGGTTGCAAGCCAGGTCTCCAGCCAGGTCCGTAGCTGGAGGCAGGTGAAAGGCAACCATACATAGATGTTTCTCTCCCTCTCTGCCTCTCTCCCTTCTCCTCTGAAAAATAATAAATAAAATATGTTTTAAAAATAAATAATTAAAATAAAAGGGGCAAAGAATCTGAATAGAAAACTACTTGAAAGAAGATGCAAAATGGCCAAGAAGCACACAAAAACAGGTTTAGCATCCTTCATTAGTGGTTAAGGAAATACAAATCAAAACCACAATAAGATGCTACTTGGCACCCTTAGGGATGGCTGTACTTACAAATACAGGGAGCAGCTGTTGGTGAGGATATGGAGCATTCGGAACCTTCGTACCTTGCTGGTGGCAATGAAAAATCAGTACACCGACTTTGGAAAACAGTTTGACAGGTACCTAGAAGGTTAAACTTAGACTGACTCCATGACCCAGCAATTCCACTCCTAGGTATACACATAAGATAACTGAAACATATGTCCACACAAAAACCTGCTTATAACTATTCACAGCATCATTATACATAACAGAAAGTGAAAACAACAAAAATATCAGTAAATGGATAAAATGTGGTATATCCATACAATGAAATACTATTCAGTCATAAAAAGGAATGTAGCAATACATGTTACAACATGGATGAAACTGAAAAGCATTCTACCAAATAAAAGAAGCCAGATACAAAGGCTACTTATTATATGAACTCAGAATAGACAAAATTCAGAGACAGAAAATAGTTTAGTTGTTAACAGGAGCTACAGGGTAGAGGGCATGGGGAGTGACTGCTAATGGGTATGGTATTTCTTTTGGGGGTGATTAAAATGCTTGGGAATTAGTGGTGATGGTTACACAATTTTGAAACTATACAAAAACTACTAAATTGTATGCTTTAAAAAGGTGAATTTTATGGTATTTGACTATCTTTAAAAAAAAAAGGTAAAAACACTTTGCCATCCTGAAATTTAACTATTTCATACCTGAACAGTTTACTCCAAATCCTAGACCACTCATACAAAGTGTTTTTATATTATTACAGTATAATTTCCAAACATATTTTATTTAGAACGTATAGAAGTTAGTCATCTTTCCTGTAAACTTGTCTCCTCAATTCTATAAAGTTATTTCTGGGTATAAATTCAAATCCCCTCTCTGCCAGTAGGTATTTTTCCACCTGATCAGATGAAATCTCTGATCTTTGAATATTTGTCTTCTCTAAGGGTGGTGCAACTTGTCAACACAAATTTTATGGGTTGACAAACTACTCAAGTACTTACAATTAAGAATATCCAGGTGTGTATCTACTTCAGAACCCATTCATCTTTGTTATCATCTATGAGTCTCTTGTAATTTTATAGTGACTTGGGATTTACATGAAAGGAATAATCTTCTGAGTAGCTGAACTGTCACAAGGGCTTCCCCATTTAATGCACAACAATTCAACCTTGCTTCCCTCCAGGTAAGGAAGGAGGGTTCCCTTGGCAGAGGAGGACCTGAGATGTAAAGGACAATCCTTTAATTTCTTGTGTTGCCCACGGTGAGATGTAGTCAATATTTGTTGGCTAAATGAGGCAGAGGGTCACCAACGGGATACCATTTTCTCTCAAGTCCAAGAATGAGATGTCTGTGAATAACTCAGAAAGGACATCTTAAACACAGAGTCGCACACTATTGGAGCTAGTACCCTTTGAAATATTTAGTTAAGCAATTTCAAAGTGTATTCTAAGGAACATGACACTTCCATAAGGTAATCCATGAGAAAAAGTTCTAAGAAATCTATTAATGTACTGTTCCCTAAAAATACATGGCCATGCACCGATTTTTCTCCATAACACCAATTAAAATCCCAAAGAATTCGTGATCCACCAACACCTGTAGAAAAGGCTATCCTGGTCAACTTACCCATTACCCATTTTACAAAAGATGAAATTGCTTCCCCTCTTGTCTTCCCAAGTTTAGCTGATTTTCCCACGACTACCCATTGGTCCCTGGGAGGACGAGAACAAACTAACTAACCTCTTCGATGCTGCCACACTCCCCTCCCAGAGGAACCTTTTCTAAATGGCAATTTAATCACATTGGACTTCCTAATAAACAGCAAGATTATTAGTCATTTAATGCTCGTTATGTTTGAAAGCTTTCCAACAAAAGGGTTGACCTGAAGGAGGTTAGTATTATATGTTTTTCCTTTCAAGCTGCTATTTCAAGGTTGGTTTTACCTGGAGTTAGAGGAAATTTCTGTCTTATCTGGAGCAGTTCCATCTTGAAGATATTTCAATATTTCTTACCACAACACCCTTATTGTGCTCAATATTTTTAGTTCATTGTTTCCTTTTTTCTTTTTTTAAAGATTTTATTTATTATTTCCAGAGAGAGAAGAATGTAGAAAGGCAGAGAAGGAAAGAAACATCAATGTATGGTTGCCTTTCACTTGCCTCCAGCCACGGACCTGGCTGGAGACCTTGCTTGCAACTTGGTTATGTGCCCTGGCTGGGGAACCGAACCAGCGACCTTTGGGTTTGCAGGCCGGAGCCTTATCCACTGTGCTACCAGCCAGGGCTTTAGTTCATTGTTTTCTATTTTGGCAGTCGAGAAGCGGCAGTTGGTAATTTTACCTCCAGCTTCATATTTCTTCTTAAAAGTGAATACAATGTCCTGTTTATAATAATAAAATCACTAGTTGGCAGAACGACATTAAATGGAAAAAAAAGAAAGCAATTGGAAAATTTAGAGCAAGCAATTTTAAGTGCCAAGTTTCACATTTGTAATGGTCCGGTGGAGGTCACTGGGCTTCCTTTTTATTGAGGGAATAGTAAAGAAAGAGATGCCCACAAGTTCCCCTGTAAAATACTATAGAAATCACCTCCACTTCAATGAATCTTATAGTTTTACCAAAAAGTGACATGACCCAAACTTCCACAATCTTACTAACTATAGGAAAAATATAAAAATCAGTTTAGCATGGTATTTCCCCTCTAACGTTTAGGTGTTCACTTCCACTTTTAACTGAGCTTTTAAGCTTTGGTTTTCTATTCCAGTTTAGCAACAAAGGAAACAAAACAACATCAATGGAACATCATTATTAAAGCCAGTCTCAGAAATAAACTTGGGAGTTTCCTGGGCTCCTGGTGCAACCCCCTTAAGCACTTTCCTTGGATGCATTCTCTTCAATCCCCAAAGGCTTACAGTATTGGTGTTGGGTTGTTTTTTTTTTTTTTAACCTCAGATGCCCTGCTAGAGAGAGCTGCAGGGCTAGGCCATGCAAGCAAGGATTCTCCAGAAAAATGGTGCTTCCAATCAGAAAAGCCAGATCGCCCCTAGGAGTTCACACCAGCCTTACTTCTTGAAAAATGCTAACCAACCATTTTTCTTTTCAAAATAAACACTATTTCTCTCAACTTCAGTTTGCAAAATATTACCCCAATTCCATTGGACTAAAAAACTGGAATTTTACTGACATAATTGGATTATGAGGTTTAAAGATTGATGGAACTTTTCTGTTCCAAATATAATTGTTCAAATACCAAACCTAAACGGGTATGTTGAAGTCCTCATGCAGCTGGAGCCAGAGAAACACTGCAAACTCCACGGCAGGGTGGCTCTGCAGAGGGGGCAGGAAACCACGGGGGGAGGGAGCCCCGGTGCGCAAGGTGTGCTGGGGAGCATGTCGCCTCTCCTGCAGCCCCAGCTCATCGTGCAAGTGAAGCCTACTTCATGGCTCTCCATGCTCATTTCTCAGGTCTCAGCGCAAGCCCATGACTTGGGCAGCCTGTGCACACGGATACTGTAGCACTTGACGCACTCTGCTGGAACTTATCTGAGCATCTCTCCCTGAAAAACAACGTATTCTGAAGCACAAAGGCAGAGCCTTCCTTGTCTTTGCTTTTCCAGTGGCTAACTTATTCCTTACCATATACGATGTATACACATACACATATGAGTGTAGTAACTTCTGTAAATACGTGTATTTACAGGAGAAAAGAAGGGAGGAAAAGGGGGAAAATTAGGAGGTTTTATTTAGGAATTTATGGAATATGTGTTCATTTATTCACAGCAAGTGTTTTCAATGCGCACTGGGACTCATTCCTAGTTCTCTTGCCATTCCTAGGAAAAGCAATATTCATAAACCGTCTAAGAAGGTGCTGAACTAAACTTCTAAGGAGAAGAAATCATTGTATCATAAACCCTTGTGCAAGTACCTCTCTCTTTTATTGCAAGTCCAGATTCAACTACTGTTTGAAACACGTGATTCCTATGCTTCTGCCTTGACTGAGAGGCCCATGAGAAAAGGGGCCATATCTTCATTTGTTCATTGCTGGTTCCTCATAGCCCATAGATGGTATTCAGTAAGCGTTCATTAGTTGAAAAACTTAATAAATCTAACACAGGACCAGTCAAAGGGAGAAGGGAAAGATAATCAAATCCAAATACTTCAGCATACTATGGACTTTCTTTTATGTTTTTTTATTGTAAAAACTAAAAACTTCACCATGACTTTTTGACCCTCCCAAGGTGTGTGGCTCAATGGTGGTGAGTGGGCTGGACAGACAGGAGTTGGCACTCCAACACCAAGGCTGTGACACTGGCACTCCCGTTAGGTTCCTGTGCCTTTAGCCATCAATGGGCATGTACAGAAATTATCTAGTTTTAGCTAACCTAGTCCTCACAACATAGGCAAGTAGCTAAAAAAGGTTATTGCAAAGACCCACAGATGAAAGACAACACTAAACTAATAATAATACTAATACTGCCAACATTAGGAAAATAGCAGAGGTGACATATCTTCCTATCCTAATACAAATTCATAATCAGTCATATTATGATTTCAAAACAATGACTGTCACCATGGCCAGGTGGCTCAACTGATAGGGCTATTCTCTTGCACATCAAAAGGTTGTGGGCTCAGATCCCAGTCAGAGCATGCTCAGGCAGCGAGCTTGATCCCCAGTCAGGGCATGTATGGGAAGCAACCCACCGATGTCTGTCTGTCTCTCCCTCCTTCCCTTCCTACTCCCTCTCTTTCTCTCTCCCCCTTTCTCTCCTCCCCTTTTCCTCTCTAGAATCAATGAAAACATATCCTTGGGTGGGGATTTAAAAAAATGACTGTCATCATATGCTACTGAGCAGATATTAAGACAAAATTAAACACATTTAATCTGTCCCTTCAGGGTAAAGGTGATGTTTTAACAATGAAAAAAATATCTTAAAAAATAGAACAAGAAACTCAAGTGTTAAAGATAAAATTTTAAGAATGGATGCTTTGAAATGTTTCCATTGTTATATAGTTTGGGTGCCTAAAATGATGGCTTATAAACTTTTAAATTACTTGTATCTATACACTTAACCATCCTAACAGAATTTTCTAACTAGTGTTTAAAGATGGTAAGATTCTGAATCCATTTTTTAAAATGCCTTACAATGCTGTGCCTTTCCGTTAGTCTACAAGAACTGACATGAAAGATGGAAATTAGCTGGATTGCAAAATGAATCCAAATGTAATCAACGAATAGTATAAAAAATAACCATTAAAAACAATACTAATGGTCCTGGCTGGTAGCACAGTGGTTAAGGCGCCAGACTACGAACCCAAAGGTTGCAGGTTCGAATCCCCAGCCAGGGCACATAACCAGGATGCAAACCAGGTCTCCAATCAGGTCTGTGACTGGAGGCAGGTGAAATGCAACCATACATTGATCTCTCTCTCCCTCTCTGCCTCTCTCCCTTCCCCTCTTTCTAAAAATAATGAAATAAAATCTTAAAAAAAAAAAATACTAAGTATCAAAGTCATTGAACTTATAGTCTGACATTTGCATGTCCATATCATAACTTGTTAGAGCAAAATTTTTAAAAAATTACTGTACTTCCATTGAAAATGAAATTATTAATATGAAGTTTTCTATATATTTTAAGTAAAATTAAAATATGTTAAAATGTGTTTCATTCTTACTTTTCTACTTTTATGTAAATTTAGAATGCACATCATAAATTAGTAAGATAAGTCAGTAGGCTTGTACTTTTAAACTAAAAACACAGCCCTGGCTGGTGGCGCAGTGGATAAGGCACCTGCCTGCGAACCCAAAGGTCACTGGTTCAATTCCCAGCCAGGGCACGTAACCAGGTTGCAAGCCAGGTCTCCAGCCAGGTCTGTAGCTGGAGGCAGATGAAAGGCAACCATACATTAATGTTTCTCTCCCTCTCTCTGAAAATAATAAAATCTTTTTAAAAATTAAAAAATAAAAATAAATTAAATAAAGAGACATACATCATTGGGAATGCATCATTGGGAATGCATGTTCAACAATGTTTAGAGATTACTACTTTAGGGAATCAGGAAGCAGTTGAAAGATTTTAGGCCAAAGGAGTAAAAGAAAATCAGGTTTGAATTTTAGGAACTGTAATCCTAGAGATAATAGGCAGGGACAAAGTGTTTGTAGGTTAAAGGGATTAAAAAAAAATCCCTTTCACTAACCATGCTCACAGCAGAGAGCCTTCCCACAAAGCCCCTGCGTCTTTGGAGCCCATCACTGGACACGTGCGTGGGTCTATCTTAACAACAGACTTCTGCAGAGCAAGGCGTCCCGTCTGGGTCTGCCCAGAAGGCAAGGGAGAGGCAGGGTGGCACCACGAGGACTGAGAACAGCACTGGGCTCTATGGCTGCTGAAGTGCCTTATGATTTACCTTCAAGATAGGAGTAAGACTAGAAATGATTAATAAGCACTTCTCTTTTAAAAAAATTTTTTTTTTCTTTTTTAATTTTATTGTTGTTGTATTACATCCATCCCCTTTTTGCTCTAAAAAAAAAGATTTATTTTTTGAGAGAGGGGAAGGGAGGGAGAAAGAAAAGGAGAGAAACATCGATGTGAGAGAGAAACATTGATCAGTTACCTATCACATGTGCCCCAACCAGGGTTAGGGATGGACCCTGCAACCCTGGCATGATCTTGATGGGGAATGAACCAGTGACCTTAGCTCTGTGGGACGGCACCCAACCAATGAAGCCACACCAGTCAGGGAGGAGCACCTCTCTTTTTTGACAGTCCTATTTAAAAGTTCTAAAAGTTGTTATTTTTAAATAGCTTGAATAGAGCAACTTATAAAGTGAAAAGTAAAATACTGTCTACTATTCCACCGAGTCCACACTGTCGATAACCATAGAAAAAGGCCTGGATTTCCTTTCCTTCTGGGAATTGTTTTATGCATATATACTTTTATGTGTACACATATATGTTTATGTGTATATACATTTATATAGATTTTATATCAGTTGACTATATAAAAAATAGGCTCATATTTACATTGTTCTGAAACTTGCTTCTTTTCCTTTGCAATATATGTATAATGGTCATCATTTTAGCCCATGGATCTAGCTCCTTTTCTGCAGCTGTTGGGAGTGCTATTTTTTTTTTAAAGATTTTATTTATTATTTTTAGAGAGAGGGGAAGGGAGAGAGGCAGAGTGGGAGAGAGACATCAATGTATGGTTGCCTTTCACCTGCCTCCAGCCACGGACCTGGTTGGAGACCTGGGTATGTGCCCTGGCTGGGAATCGAACCAGCGACCTTTGGGTTCGCAAGCTGGCACCTTATCCACTGTGCCACCAGCCAGGGCGGGAATGCTATCTTATTGATATGACATAGGTTAGTTAACCATCCTTTATTGATAGATGCATCACCTTTACAATAAAGCAGAAGTGAACATATATCTTTGTATACTTCCTTGAGTAGGATATATTCCTAGGAGTGGAGTTTTAAAGTGAAAAGGTAGGTACATTTAAATGCTGACAGTGACCACACAATGGCTATACTAACATATTTCAAACAATAAACTTAAGCCATTCATTCTGACCTTTTCTCATTAAAAATTTTAATAGATTCTGGGATTTAGGAGAAGGTCTCAGACAACCCCCTCAGTCTGTACCTGAGAAAACAAAGGTTTGGAGAGGAGGGTTATGGGCCCCAAGCTCTCAAAGCCACTGACACGACCTAACAGACCAGCACAATTTCCAAGAACAGTCATTACTGCTAAGAGCCAGGACAGCAGCTTCTGTTAATGGACTTCAAATATAATGTGTGTCCCACCAGACCCACTAACAAGCAGGAAAGGGGACCAAGTGTCACCTCCTTTCCCTTGCTTACCCTCAGCAAGAAAAGGGAAAAAGGCAGTGAATTCCTAAAAGGCGAGTTCTCCAGCCTGGTGGAGGAAGAGCAGAAAGTGCTGCCGGTCCAGCTGCACAAGCGAGCAAGTGCAATGGAAAAGACTCTGACACGGGATGACCTTAGCAAAAACCTTCCACAGCCTCAGTGGCTTGTATGAAAAGTTTCTTGGTTCTAAATATCTCCATGTGGCATCCAAAATGAGTGCCAGCACTGAAACCAAATTCTAGAGAGAAATATCAGAAAAGAACTAACATCCCACAATGAAGAAACATCTTCAAAGAAGATGTTGTTATAAAAATACCACAAAAGTACTTTCCAACAAATTCCAGACCTAAAAGTAAAGCTTTAAAATGAAGCTCCAAGCACAGAGTCTTGAATCCTTTGCTCTGTGCCTGAAGAGGCCCATTTAAAGGAAGGCACTTCTCACCAGATAACACGGTCTTCCTTCGAGCAGACCCGCGGGCAGAGCAATGCGAAAGAGGGGTGGCAACCGCACCTTTTGGAATCAGGATGGTCCAGAGCAGGGGTCAGCATACCTTTTCCATCAAGGGTCAGAAAGCAAACTTCTAGGCTCTCCAGGCCATGATTCAACTCTGCTATTGTCATGTAAAAAGACACCCACAGATAACATTTAACTGAATAAGCATGGCTGTGTTCCAATGCAACTTTATAGATGCTGAAGTTTAAATTTCACATAGTTTTCCTTGAAGATTGCTCTTGTTTTAATTTTTTCCAACCACTTAGAAATATAAAATAATTCTTAGCTCATGGGCTGTACATCAATACTCAGTGGGCTGGGTTGAGCTGGCGGGCCATGGCCTGACAACCTCTGGTACAGAGCACTTAATTCTCAGCTGAACTGAACTTGAATGTTGATGCAAAGGTAGAAACATCTGAGCTCAGCTCCTAGGAAAGTTAAGTCAGAAGGCAGAAAGATAGAAACATGTTGTTTTTAAAGAGTTTCAGCTATTTACCTTAAATCTCTCCTCTTGATGAATTCCTCAGGTGGTACTGTCCAGAGCAAGCCTTGAGGGAGACATTCTAGAACTTCTGAAGAGAACTCAGAGAAATCCACACCATACTCTGTTAGTATTCCTTCTGTTTCAGGCTCGATTTCGCCAGCCTGCCCGAGACTCTTAGCCAGCTGCCTGTGGACAGGACAGAGAGAAACAAGCATGTTTTTGGGTAAACAGAGGACAGGCCCCCTTTTGTCTCTAAAACTGAGGGCAGTAAAAGCCCGCAAACCTCCAACCCTTGCCTGAGCAAGAGCACCAGCACACCAAATGGGGGCCATGCGGGAAAGGCAATGATACTCTTGCCCTGTAAAGTCCAAGCTACAGTGGAATTTTACCTGCTTCAGGAAGTCTGACTTGGGGAGTCGGGCCAGACAGCTTTCCTTAGGACTTCTGCAACTGGTTCTCATGGAGAAGTCAAATTGGTATTGTTAAAAGCTTTTGTCAATGTTTTCTCTTGCAAACACCTTTAGAAGCAATTCTGATCAACCCAATTTTTTGTTAAATCATGAGTTTCACAGTGCCTAGACCTTAGGTCATAATCACTAGATTAGATTCTATGTTTATATTTCATAATTCTGTAGATTTTTACCTTCATACTTTTAAGTATTTTATCTCAACACAAAAGTAATATACGTTCACTGTAGAGAAGTTAGAAAATAGAGAAATGCACTGAGACGAAAATGATCTGTAATCCCATCAACTGGCAAAATACTAGTCATGGTTTAAAAGTTAAGGCTGCATTTAACGGGGTAGCCTAACATTATGAGTATGGTTCCACCTTCTAAGGGGCAGGCCTCACTCTGTATCTATGAGTCATTTATACAGATGTCAAAACTGACAGCTCCATTCTCAGAAATACTGGCATACCACATGTGGACCACAAGTCTAAGGTTTATGTTGAATACAGATAGCCAATAAGAAATGTGGCACATGAAGCTGCCTTTGTAGAGGGTTTTGGGGAGACTAAAGATGGCTACTTCCTCTGTTCTGCAAACTACTAGGTGATCCAAGAATCCACCCTCAGCTCTTCCTACAAGGAGTTTAGATCTGCCATTAGGGCCTTTTCTAGGGTCATTCACTCTCTTTGAAGAAGATTGTGTTCCCTGTATAAGAGTAGATGACTAGCCACCAGAGATCTTAGGTGCACAGAGGTGGAAGGGGTGGGGAGTATGTTTGCCTTGTATGCAGACTTTTAACAAATCCCATTTTTAGCCATGTTACTGGAACATGCCAGTGGTGGCTGGCCCCCTTTTTCATATGCCAGCTGAAAGAGATAAGCCCACAGTCATCACAGAGACCTGCCCACCAACACAGGCTCCAGGTGGTCTGTGGACCCTTCACATACAACGTGGGCTCCGATCAATGTCTGCTCTTCAAACCCAGATCGTGATCTCCAGAGAGCACATCAAAAAGACAGTAAAAATACAAGGTAAAATAAATAAATAACAGAAAGCTATCTGGAAGATCCACAAATGCTTGGATTTTTTTTAAACAGAGGTTAAAGAAATAAAAAGAAAACTGGAACTGAATAAAATACGTCAATATTTGTGAGAAACAGCTAAAGCAGTGCTCTCAGAAAAATTTATAGCGTTAAAAAAAAAAAAAGCAAATTATTGGGTTGGCCAAAGAAGCCATACATTTTTTTCCAATGACAATTCTAGTAGCGCTTGGTTGTCTTTAACTTCATTCAGAAACAATTTTGTTAGACTGTACTGGGACAGCTGTCATATCATGTGCATTAAAAAATAAGAAGCAGCAGCAGCCCTGGCTGGTGGCGCAGTGGATAAGGCACTAGCCTGAGAACCCAGAGGTCACTGGTTCGATTCCCAGCCAGGACACATAACCAGGCCACCAGCCAGGTCTGTAGCTGGAGGCAGGTGAAAGGCAACCATACATTGATGTCTCTCTCCCTCTCTCCCTTCCCTTTCTCTCTGGAAATAATAAATAAAATCTTTAAAAAACAAACAAACATCAAAATTGGTAAATTTTTGTGCAGCCATTTTAATATTGAAGATGGAAGAAGATATGCAACATTTCTGGCATATGCTTTATTATTTCAAGAAAGGTAAAAATGCAACTGAAACTCAAGAAAAGATTTGTGCAGTGTATAGAGAAGGTGCTGTGACTCACTGAATGTCAAAAGTAGTTTGCAAACTTTCTTAGTACTAGTGACATTTTGGCCAAAGAAGTCTTTGCTGTGGGGCTGTCTTATTCATTAGATGATGTTTAGCATCTACTCACTAGAAGCCAATAGCAGGAGATGGCCAATATACTCAAAATATCCAAATTACCCTGGCTGGTGTGGCTTGGTGGACTGAGGGCCAGCCTGCGAACCCAGAGGTGGCTGGTTCAGTTCCTAGTCGGGGTGGCAGCCTGGTTGCGGGCCAGGTCCCCAGTTGGGGGTACGCAGGAGGCAACTACACATTGTTGTTTCCTTCCCTTTCTTTCTCCCTCCCTTCTCCTCTCTAAAAATAAATAAACTCTTTTTCAATCACGTTATTGATAAAAATAAAAAATGTGTCTTTTATTTTGCAGAAGAAAGTAACAAACTTTTTGGCCAGCCCAATAGATCTTAGGTAAACAGAAGGAAGGAAATAAGAAAGAAACAAGAATCAATGGATAGAAAATGAACAAACAACAACAAAAACATCCCAATAAATTAAAAAAAAAAACACAACATATTCTTTGAAAAGAGAATAAAATAGATAAATTTCTGGCAAGGCTGACCAAGAAAAATAAGGGCCCTGGCTGGTGTAGCTCAGTTGGTTGGAACATCATCCCATAAAACAAAAGATCACAAGGTTTAATTTCTGGTCAGGGCACATGCCTAGGTTGCCAGCATGGTCCCCAGGCAGGGCGTGTGCAAGAGGCAACCAACCAACGTTTCTCTTTCACACTGATGCTTCTCTCTCTCTCTTTCTTCCTCCCTTACTCTATCTCTCTCAAATCAATAAGCATGTGCTCAGGTAAGGAAAGGAAAGAAAAGGGAAGAAAAATAAGAAAAGACATAAATTACCAATACAAGGAATGAGAGAGGGAACATCATTATAGATCCTATAAGCATTACAAGGATAGGAAAGGAATTACTCATGATTTTAAACCAATAAACTTAACGTTTTGGATGAAATAGATAAATTCCTTGAAATATACCATATCTAACTATGCCTAAATCTGTTAAAGAAACTCAACTCATAGGTTACAATCTTCTCACAAAGAAAACTCCAGGCCCAGATGGCTTCACTGGTGAATGCTATTAAGTACTTAAGAAAAAAAAATTAATACCAATTCTCCACAAGCTTTCAAATATAGAATAGAACAAAATACTTTCTAACTAGTTTCTTGAAGTCAGTATTATCTTGATAAAAAGAATCAAAGAATTCATGAGATCAATATCCCTCATAAATAAGTTTCAAAAGTTTGAGTAACTTTTTAAATTTTAAGACCCAAAGACTTAAACTTCTTATAAAATATTAGCAAACAGCCCTGGCTGATGGCACAGTGGATAAGGCACCGACCTGCAAACCCAAAGGTCACTGGTTCGATTCCCAGCCAGGGCACATTACCAGGTTGCAAGCCAGGTCTCCAGCCAGGTCCGTGGCTGGAGGCAGGTGAAAGGCAACCATACATGGATGTCTCTCTCCCTCTCTGTCTCTCTCTCTTCCTCTCTGTCTCTCTCTCTTCCCCTCTCTCTAAAAATAATAAATAAAACCTTTAAAAATATATTAGCAAACAGAATTCAACAAAATAGGGAAAGGATAATACGTTATAACCAAGTAATTCGAGGTTTGTCCAACATTCAAAGTCAATTAATGTATTTCATCGTATTACCAAACAATGAGAAAAACCCAAATAATCCTCTTAACAGATGCAGAAAAGGCATTTGACAAATTCTGCATCCATTCATGAGCAAAACTCTCAGCAAATGAGTAGTGAAGAACATCCTCAACTTGATTAAAAGCCCCTATAAAAATCCCAGGGCTTGCAGCCCAGGGTATCTCCAGGGGCTATGCCTGTCTGAGGGGCACTTGGAAAAAAAGTCCCAGGGCTGATGCCAAACTCAGTGGGAAAACACTACATTAGCATCCCCTCTGATTAGGAGGAACAAAGGCTCTTCACTCTCACCAGTGCTACTAAGCATGGTATTGGCGGTCCTAGTGAATGCCCGTAAGCAAGAAAGACAAGGAAAAGGCATACAAATGGGAAAGGATGACTCCCACACTGCATGTATGTGGGCCAAAGGACCACCTGTCCCATTATAGAAGTGGCTCTCCTGCTTCATAAAGTCCGGACTCTCTTTACAGAAGACGCCCTCCTTGTGTGAATACCAGTCTCCAGCGTGCTGTATGTGACTTGGACTTTGCCTCAACTCAAGACTTTGAATGTGAAGAGAATGAATGACACAAAGACAAAGAGGTGCTCAGGATTCACTCACGGTGGCTAGGGTGGCTTCTAGTGGTGGTAGTGGCACTGCAGTGTCCAGGGGCAATGCTATCTTTCAAGGGCAGTGGTAAGAACTGTTGGCATCATGGCCAAACTAATCCTGATAAAAAGATAATGGCTGGACTTCTTGCTCTTGCCTCTCCAGACTTGCTATGGTTCCCACCCATGAATTTTTCAGAGTGTTCAAGACTCTAACTATTTCTGTGAGCCCGTCAATATCCTTCTAATAAATTCCTTTTCCAACCAGAGTTGGTTTTGTGTGTTTGTTTGTACACAGATAGTTAAAGACTCAGGTCTCAGTAACTGTCAAAATTACTATATTATTACCTGTGTTCAACAGAATAAAGTTCTCACTGAGAATCTGGGGCATGTGTTGTCACTGCCTCTGAAGTTCGAAGGACATTTTGGAAATTCATCAGTACTTTGAAAATTATTGAATAATAAAACCTGAGTTATCTCTAGCCCATCTAAAACTATTTATTCTTTTCACAGGTTCTTGCAGTTCTGTTTTCTACATCCATCTCCTAAAACTAATGTCTTTAACTACCTCGGTTCTTAGTTGCAAGCACAAGAAACTAGATGGTTGAAAAAGGAATTTACTGGAAGGGTGACAAAGGGCTCACAGAAACTTTAAGTCCTGGAGAGCCTGAAGAGGGGGTGGAAATAAAGAATTACATGCATAATCTCTCTCAATTCTTTATTCCAGCCTAACAAGGAAAACACGGGGACTTCCTATGTATAATGAAAAGATACTTCGAGAGAGAGAGGGAAAAGTAAGGGAAGAATTTAGTCAAGAAGCTGGTATGAAAGACCCATGGACATGGACAACAAGGTGGGGATTGACTGTGGGAGGGGGGATGGCGGGGTAGAGGAGAGCAATGGGGAAAAAATGAAACAACTGTAATACAACAACAATAAAAAAAAGTTTTTTAAAGATACTGTGAATATCTTGGAGGATAAGACAAAAAAATTTCAAAGGGTGATAAATCATTACATCATAGAAGTCATAGTCTTATTAAGTTTTTTATGCAAAAAGTATGGAAGGGCACTAATCAGAAAGAGCCACATTCAGAGAATAAAATGTGTACACACACACACACACACACACACACACACACACACACACACAATGTTATAAAGGAAGATGGCTAGTTCCAACCGAACTTCCATTGTCACAAGTTATAGGTAGACTTTAACATCATACCCACTCTAAGAGGGTGAGGTGGGTCTCTGAAAAGACTGTAGAGCAGAAAACTCCTCCCTTCAATAGAACTTCAAACAATACAGACATGGTCTACTTTGGCTGAGAAAAGATGGCCTGATGGGCAGTCGTTCCACATTTAGCCAGATGGATAAGGACCTGAAAGAAGTAGGACCGGAGGACTGGTGATAAGGACACCTGGGGAAGAGACCTGTGGCGACACAACCAGAGAGAACCTAGGCCATCTACTCAAAAATTCTGCCATCACCCTAAAAATCAGAATATCTTGGGGGCCTAACAAAAACAAATGTGACTAGGGAAGTGGCATATACTGAGTATTTGTTTAACAGAAGGGTTGGGGTTTTTTGCTTTGTTGTGTGTGTGTGTGTGTGTGTGTTTGTGTGTGTGTGTTTTAGAGACAGGGGAAAGGAGGGAAAAAGAGAGGGAGAGAAAGAAACATCAATGTGTGGTTGCCTCTCTCATGCCCCCAACTGTGGACCTACCTGGCCCACAACCCAGGCCTGTGCCCTGACTGGAAATCAAACCAGCAACCTTTCAGTCTACTGAGCCACACCAGCCAGGACTTAACAGAAGGATTCGTTTTTATATTTTCATTTCAGCATAAATTTTATTTAAAACAAATATCAAAAGTAACTCTCCCTTTCATGTGTTATAGTTCAAATATTCTAGCTTTCAAAGTAGTTTCTATCTTCTAGTCACTGCCTGAAGAAATGGCAACAACTGCTTAGGAGAACTCTGCTTCAATACTTAATTGAAGCATCTAGCCACCCTCTTAAAAAACCACATTTCAGACTACTCTGCACTTCAAAATGCCCTTCGAAAATAACTCAGAAACTCTCACAGCCAAGAGAAACCCTAAGGAGACATGACAACTAAATATAATGCATAGATATCCTGGAGCCAAGGATATCTGAATAAAAGTATGAACTTCAGCAGCATTGGTGCATAAATTGTAACAAATAAATTTACCATACTAATATGTAAGTAATAGGGAAAGTAGGTGCAAGGGTATATGAGAACTCTTTAAGAACTCTGTACTATCTTGACAATTTTTCTGTAAATCTAAAACTATTATAAAAAGTAAAGTTTAACTTAAAAAAACAAACATGGGGTAAAATAACTGATACAACAATAAAAAGAAATAATCTAGACTTTCAATAATAGATAAATGATAAAATCATGGTGTATTTATTCAATTGATTATTATGCATTTAAAAATAATTTTGAAGACAGAGCAACATAAACAATGGCTATGACATAAAATGAAAAAACAAGTATGTAGGTACGGCATAATCTAACTATGCAGAATCATTCATGATCAGACTGCAGGGGAACACCTAAAAATGGTGTTCACTACTTTACAGAGGGAGGACGATGAGTGACTTTAGAGTGACCGCTGAAAATAGTTCACTATTCACTTGACCCAGAAAACCCCACAAAATCATGCAAATTAAGAGGTTCAATTTTTGTGTTCACTTTAAGAACACTCACGAAACTGCCCAGGCCATCAAGGGTACGTGTAACCACAAAGCCACCAAGTATCTGTAGGATGTCACTTTGTAGACGTAATGGGGCTGGACACAGGGTCGATGGCCCCAAAACAGCGTGGAATTTTTGCTGCACATGCTGAAAAATGCAGACGGTAATGGTGAACTTAGGGCTTAGGTGTCAATTCTCTGGTTATTGAGTGCATCCAGGTGGACAAAGCTTCCAAGACGTGATGTTGAACTTCCCTGGGTGGTTTAACACATTCGGGAGCTCTCCCTGCCCCATGGAGAGGATCCTGCTGAAAAAGGCCAGATTGCTCCTAAACCAGAAGAAAAGGTTGCACAGGAGAAAAAGATAGTCCAGGAAAAACTGTAGAGACAAAAACTAATGGCCAGGAGTACATTCAGCACACAGTAAGTACTAATTAAAGTAAAAACAGAAAGAAACGAAAGAAGATGCACCAGAAATTATGGATGAATCTACGACCATGAAAGAGGAGCTGAGGATTGCACACAGTGCGAGGACAAGGACAAATTGGTAACCTGAGCCTGGATCAGGCCATCATCCTCCATTCCTGTCCTGCTTTGACCAGGTTGCTCCCAATGGCAAAGAGCCTTTCTCCAAAGCTGACCCTCACAGGCCACCAGGTGGAGCCCAACAGTCACAGAAAAGAGCCCCCTCCTCAGCCTGAAGTGCTGCTGTCCCACAGACAGCTAGAGCCAGACACCCACCCTGACCCTGGAAAGGACTTACCAAGTCTAAGTTCGATAATGCAACTTCAAAGGTTTATGTAAGAGCCTCTTCCTCAGAAAAGTCTTCAGATAAGGAAAACATACTCTTAAAAAGGTGAAATAGTCCCTTTGCACGAGAAGAAAAGACTGGATAGAGCTATTTGTCAATTGGTTCATCTTGGAGCCTATGCCTCAATGAAACAGACTAATTTCTCCTATTTGTTTTTTCTACCAGTCTAATGCCTTTTTTATTTTCCTACGAAATACAATTTAATGTAATGACCACCTCCCAACCCGTATCTACCTCATAAAAAATTCAGTGTCCATCAAAACTGAATGGAATAGTATATGTTTCCATCTGTCAACAAATATTTCTTATTATCTAGTAACTAAGACTTTGTGGGTATAAAACTGGGAGATGAAGAAAGTACCAGAACTAACCCCCTCCACCAATGGCTTCTTCCTCCCCCACATGCATCATCAATGCAAACTTCCCCTCTCCTTTCACCTTGTCCGTCACACCCTACGACAGAACCGCCTGATAATTCCCACTGAAGTGAGTGGCAAGGTGACCCATTTTCTACTTCTCATTCCAATAGCCTCCATTTAAGCCTAAGCAACCCCAAATTCCTCAACCCTGCTGCTTCTACACTGACCGATTAATTTTCCCTCCTCCCCATGCCTTGAAGCTACCAAAACTTGCCCGAGAAAAATAATACAAATACATCAATTTGCTCTGGTAAATCTTTAGTTAGTCTTCCATGTTGCCAAGAAACACAATTATGTTCTTCTCCACAGTAGCTGCTATAAAACTTGTCAATTTTCTTCAAGGTTTATTCTAAAATATTCAAGAAAAAGAACCCATGATAAATCTAGGAGAAAGAGACCATAATGATATCTCCATGCTTATGACCCCCTGGATGGGAAGTCAGGGACTGTAAATTCTAGACTTCAGGACAACAGTTTTGCAAGGGTTGGAGAAAACATAAGCTTGAATTCTACTGCAAGAGTTTCTAAAGGGAAAGTGATTTAAGAGGGTTGGGAAGCTCTCAGAACTGTAAATTTGATTATGTAATTACAAATTGCCTCAGCAAGAAAGTCAACATGGCTTTTTAAATATCCTGGACTCTGCAGCACTAAATATGAAAAGTATTGAATATGTGATGCATAATAAAAAGCAGTGATCCCTAAATGCCAGCAAAGGTTCACTAAAAACGATTACCCTTAGGTTTTTGATAATATGGCAGGACTCAGGTTCATGAAAGGGTGATAGGGGCAATGTATAGACATGGACAAGGCTCAGCTGAGATTTCTCATGACAATTCCAAGAACAGGATGAAAAATCGCTCTCTTAACAACCAGCGGTTTCCGGCAATGTGATCATCTTGGGGCTTCCTTCAACCAGAAACACCACAGTGCTGTTGAGGGAACCAGAGAGACAATACTTACACCGAAAGGGGCTCCACGGCTGATGGCCTCCCTAAGGCTTCTCCCAAAGCTACTGAAATTACGCATTCTAAAATTTAAATATACAATGTTCTATTTAAACTCTTCATTAAAGACTCTAAATTAGAGGTTCTCCACCTTAGTTTGTACACTGCTGTATGTTGTTAACAAGTGTTGATTTTGAAATCATAGAACCTTGGTTCTCATCATTTTCTGTTTCAAATACCTTCTCCTGTGTTTTCTAACTTGATCTGTCACATCTATCTTTCTAGTCAATACTGGGGGTCATCAAATCATCTTCATCTGCCCACGTGACCAGCCAGCAAACATTCACTGAGTATCCTATCCTAAAGGAGCTTGCAGCCAAGTAAATCACCTACATAAGAAATTACAATACCATCAGATGAGAGTTACAATAATGGAATTACTAGAAACTAAGAAAACCACCTACCAGGGAGAGCTTCGAGTCAAGAAACATTTTCCCACTGAGCAGCTGATACAAGCTTACACACTGAGTGTGTCACTAAACCAGCTCTGGGGAGAGGAGAAAGCCCCTGCTGGGAAGGGGAGTGCAGTGTGCACGGTGCGCGGCCAGGAACAAACAGTCCGCCCGGGAAGTGGCAAGCAATGAGGCATTCCTGAAGGAAACCGTAGGAGCTGGGGTTGCTCTCAGAGAACCGGGGTCAAATGGCATCATCGCCTACCCAAATGCCCACACTGGAAGCCTGGAAGTTCATCCAAGATTCTGTCCTCCTCCTTCATGCCCCATTTGTAACCGGTCATCATGCCTGGGAGAACTGACCTTCTTCATCTCCCCTGGATCTTTTCTTTTCTCGTTTCCTTCACTGCAACTTCTTGCCTGCGGGTCCTCCGCAGATTCTCTTACTGCAATAGCCCATTATGACTGCTTGCTTCCGTTAGTCCCTTCCCACCCACTCTGGGCTCCCAGCGAGTGATCTTTCAGCAAAGAGGCTTCTGTTCTCCAAGGAACAAGCCTGGATTTCCCTCTTCATTCACCTTCTTTAATCTTCCAGAAAATTATTTTGTTCCTGTGGAAGAAGTTATAACATTCCGCTTCATACCATAATTAGAGCTCAAAGACACAAGCCACTCAATCTTTCTGCTTTATCCACACTCTTTCACAGAGAGCTCCACCGTCCCTGGTAAGTGGCAGTGGGTCATGGTGCCTTGGACCCCTACCTCTACTTAAAACCACTGACCTAGGCAAATAACTATCTCAAACTAGGTTAGTAAGATTTTCTACCCTAGAAATTCTGTATTGTGATCTAGACTTCAGGAAGTGACTCGCAGAAGACCAGCAATGCCATTTTGGGGCTGTGTAGGTTATTGAGCCACCGTGGCTCAACAGGGGCTACTGTGACGAAAGCAGCAGCAGAATATAGCGCATGTGTAGAAAAGGGTAGAGAAATGATACCCTGTGGTGGCTGGACTCGTCAGGGTGGCTGAGAAGCTGCCACCTTTTTATTTCTGAGTTCCTTGTGAGACCTGCTTATACTTCTTACCCTGGGTTTTAGAAGAACCACCAGTTTCTTATAGTAGCCACTACTTTAATTTATATCAGCTCAGGTAAGATTCCATTCAATTAAATTAATTGACGTTTATGCACAAGTGCTTCCACATTAGGCTATAATTTCTTTGAATAAAGAAACCATAGCATTCTACCTTTCTATTTTTCATATAATACAGGACAGTGATTTACAGTTAATCAACACTTGTTGCATGAACTGAATTTAACTACAAAAGAAGTAAATGATTTGGGGGCTTGAATAATTGGCATGAGAGTAGAGTGTATGGGTAGGAAAAAAACTCAAAAGGCCTCTTTGGCTAAACTTTGTTTCTAGGCATAAGTTCTGTAAAAACGAACCACATACATTCACACCACAACAAGTACTACGTTCACGCTCCTGGTCAAAGTTTGGCAAAGATGAGAGAGGAAACCCAGGCAGCCACAGCACAGCATGTTCTGATTGGGAAACAGTGACCTCAGTTCCTAAAGATCGGTAACTGATAGCCAGAACCAAACAGCAGGGCGACCACCAACACGCTCAGCAGCTGCAGCCCACACCCCTCACAGGACAGACGTCATCTGAGAACATCATGAAAACCTGCCACATTTTACTTTAGATAAATGTTCTCATTTTCACAAAGATTTTTAAAGGCATATTCTCATAAAAGATCATTTTCAATTCTTCATAGTAAGAAGGTAGAGGAAAAGTTATCAGTTTTCCATCTATGAGAATCTTCAATATTTTTTTTATTTTTAAAAGCACACAATTAACATATGGTTACTATTTTTAAATATTCTTTACTTAGATTCAGCAAATACCCTCAGTTTCAAAGGCCGGACCCCTTATAGTGTACTTTACTTCACAGAAAAAGAGTTCTTAGTGAAGTAATGGTTCAGCTGTTTTTAAAAAATAAAGAAAGAAACAAACCTGCAAGGACATTGGGGCACTGAGAGATTCACACCCTGAAGATTTCCTGACTACACCCTTGTAACTTGAAAACTAAAGAAGTCCAATCAAGTACACGCAACGATGAGACAGAAAGTCAGATGAAAGATAAAGCGGGCTTTCCCGCCATGGAATGAAGTCCCCTTTCACTGCCTAGCGCAGCGTGGCAGCCGCACTCAGCAGCGGCCGGGTGGCACAGCCACGACCTGGCCATTTGAGTGGCTGGTGAGAAACTGGCAAGCCTCTCAGAAGGGCTAGGCAGGTAGGGCTCAAGGGGTTGACGTCACTTTTGGATAATGAGTTTGGCTTAAAAATGATGACACTGCAATCCCACCACTAGAGATAGCAAAACAGAAACTGCCACTGTCCCTGAGGGGCTCCGAGATCATGGAAGTCACACTGATCTTTCCAGCACCGGAAGGGCAGCCCAGGGCAGCATTTCTTGCACCGTGTTAGGTACCGCACACTGCAGCTCACTTCACCTGGCACTGAGGCCAAGTACAGAGCAACCCTGACCTGGCAGCCCTGGCGGCCATCCACTCAGTGCTGGCACTCGTAGCCACAGAGCAGTCCCAGGATGCTCCAGCCTGTACTAGTTGGCTGACCAACAAGCAAGTCACTCAAATGGACAAAAAGTCTCAGAACAAACTCTTTTCTAACTTGTGTGCTTTTATTTTAATTTCCTGTGAAGCACATATCAGACACTATCAATAATAAAGAGCTAAACTCCAGATTGCTTTTCTTTCAAAACGAATACCAGTTGTACAACAGGAACAACATTTGATCAAATAGCTGGGTCTAGCAGTTATGTTTTGTTTGTTTTTTAAAGAGTTAATTTATTATTTTCAGAGAGAGAGGAAGAGAGAGAGGCACAGAGGGAGAGAGAGACATCCATGTATGGTTGCCTTTCACCTCCCTCCAGCTGTGGACCTGGCTGGAGACCTGGCTTGCAACCTGGTTATGTGCCCTGGCTGGGAATTGAACCAGAGACCTTTGGGTTCGCAAGCCAGTGCCTTATCCACTGTGCCACCAACCAGGGCCCAGCAGTTTTTCAGATCAAAATAAAGCAGCTATCCATGATGCTCTGTGACTACATAATCTATATTTAAGTTAGATTGTTTCCGGCAGCTTCCATAAAAAACATGGTACACTTTTCCTGCTTATAGTTACTGCCATAAGTGAACCCTCTGAAGATCAGCACCAAAAAAGCACATCACTCCAACACATCTTCACATTCAGGTTTAAAGCACTGGAGGCTGGGATCTCCTGAATATGCCTGGAATTTGCATATCTTAACACTAGTGTCTGAAAGGCGGGCTCTGATTGTTTGATGTGATGAATTCTTTGCAGTTCACATGATTCCTGACATAAGAAAATACAGAGAGGGTCAGAATGTGTTGACTCTGGTTGGTGTGGCTCAGTTGGCTGGAGTGTCATTCTGTAAACTGAAAGGCTGCCAGTTCAGCTCCTGGTCAGGGTGCACGCCAGGGTTGCAGTTTTGGTCTCCAGTTGGGATGCATATATGAGGCAACCAATCACTGTTTCTCTTCCTCCCTTCTCTCCCCTCTCTCTAAAAATCAATAAGCATGTCCTTGGGTGAGGATTGGTTAAAAGTTTGCTTATATTTTATGTCAACAAAACACAACAAACTGAACAGGTGACTATCTGGCAATTTGAGGAACCTAGAGGTGATCACTCAAGGTGGTGGCTAAGGTCCATTTCTTAAGAACCAGGACTAAAATATGTCAAGTACCCATGCTTTAATAAAGAAATAATAATTAACATATACAAAAAAAGAAAAGTTTACCAAACGGCCTCCTAGGGCAAGTTCTGTGTGGGGTTTGTTTTTCTTGACAGAGCTCACCTACCCCAGGGCAAAATTGCTGTCCTCCTTCCAGTCCACGATGCGGCAGACGAACAGTGTGTTGGCATAATCTTTAGATCGAGTCACAAAGTCTTGGGGACAGTCCTGGAGAGGCACATATATTCTAGGCACTCGGTGGTCCGAGGGAGAGAACAGGGCATATTTCCTAAACAGTTCACTGTTCTTATCAGCCAGGAGTTTGAGGAAGCCAGTTGCTGCCCGGGAATGCTTTTTCTCCACGATGTAAACCACCTGCAAACACAAAGACATACTCATTGCTGGCCCTGGCTGCTGTGGCTCAGTGGATTGAGCACTGGCCTGTGAACCCAAAGGTCGCTGGTTTGATTCCCAGCCCCAGCACACACTCGGATTGCAAGCCAGGTCTCCAGTTAGGCCCCCAGCCAGAGGCAGGTGAAAGGCAACCATACATTGATATTTCTCTCCCTTCCTTCCTCCCTCCCTTCCTCTCTAAAAATAATGAATAAAATCTTAAAAAAAAAAAAAAAAAAAAAAAAAGATACACTCATTGCTATTTGCTTACAGGACTAGATGCAAGTCAGCAGGATATTGTTTGGTCAAATAGCTAGTCCAGCAATTTTTCCAGGTCCACATGAAGTGCCTCTCAGTGAAGCTGTGTAACTAAATAATTGATGTATCTACTGGGTGGGGAAAACGTGAAGTCCCCTGCTGCTCCATTGTTAGGAGTTCCTGTCTTGGGTTGCCTTCCTCGTTTCCCCTTTCAGAATTCTCCTTTGGTTGATGCTTGTTGTTTTTCAGGGCTTCTAGTTGCACTTAGTAGGGAAGAGCACAGAGAAACGATTCTACGGCATCTTGTCTGAACCAGAAGTCTTTGTTTCCTATTGTAATATTTGACAGCAGAAGTGCACAAAGCCGCTTGACATGACTTGGGATTCACACACAGGTTGTCATAGAAATGACTTTCCCACAGCGTAGGTTTCGCATACAAGTGCCGTTTGGCCTTGTAATTTTAGTTTGACTTCATTAAGAAACTATTAAAATAAAAAAAAATAAAAAACCCCAGCCAGAGAAAGGGCACAGTTGGAGGTCAGTAGCAAATTACAAGTTCCATCTCCAGAGGGTTGCCTCTACTCAGCTCTGACTAAAGTCATTTCAGAATGTGGCCCAGTATTGCCGGATGTTTTGTTTTGTCAGAAGCCAGAAGTCTGACTTTTTTATGTGAACGCTCCAATTTTTTTTTTAATGTAAGCTACCAAGTCAAAATTTTTAAATACTGACAGGTCAACCAAAACACAAGCCTGTGAGCCAGATCTAGCCCACGGCTTTCTGTTCATTATAATTGTCCACACCTAGCTGCCGCCTGGCATGTGGTTAGCATTCAACATCCCTATTAAAATGAAGATCTAAAGAAGCGGATGGGCAATGGCGGGTAACACGTATGCAGTATAATTGAGGAATTCCGTGTGCCACTACGCAGCACACACTCTCCTGACCCACGCGCTAGACTCAATGGCAAAGCTGTGCTCCCAGGCTGCCGGCCCTTCGGGCAGAGCAAGCCTCAGGTTTTGCTCGGGCACCGCTTCCTCCTTCACACATTCTTCAGCTGGGGTCAGCTGTGTGTGATCCCACATTTGGCTGTGACACTAGTATATGTCATTTTAAAAACTTGAATTATGCAAAACAACAGGATGCAAAAGTGATTGTTTTTGTTTCTGTGATAACTCAATTAAATATTTTGGAAAAACTGAAAAAGACTTCCTAAAAGCTAACATTTGAATTAGACATGGGCACAACAACGATAAAAAGCCAATGGAGCCAAAAACTATAAAAATCTAGGAGGACTCCACATGGACAGAGATTGTTTCTCCAACGCCTTAAGTTCTCACTCCACTCCAATAACCCAACGAGGAAATCGTAGATGCCACATTATGAGTGTGGTTTAAGAAAAAAAAAAAAATAATAATAATGCAGATGTTCAATAAACATAACCTACATGCAAAGAAAAGGTCTTGGACCATCATCCAAAGACAGACAAATGAATACATACATATATATATATATATATTTCAAGTCATTTTTTAAATTCTCTTTTTAGCCCTGGCTGGTGTGGCTCAGTGGACTGAGCATCAGCCTGTGAACCCAAGGGTTGCTGGTTGGATTCCCAGCCAGGGCACATAACCAGGTTGCAAGCCAGGTCTCCAGCCAGGTCTGTAGCTGGAGGCAGGTGAAAGGCAACCATACATGGATGTTTCTCTCCCTCTCTGTCTCCCTCCCTTCTCCTCTCTCTAAAAATAATGAAATTAAAAAAAAAAAAAAAAGGGGGGGGTCTGTACCCTTATTCAAAAAATACTTCTCTTTTTATAATACCCTGCTTCCACTGACTGTTCTGATTAACTGACCAACTATAGATCCAAGTGTCGTGTGAGAAACGTTTGACAGGTAAGGTGACAGCCATTGAGACAAATGGAGAAAACTGTAGGCAATGACCTTTGCTGATCTTTGCAGCGACTTCTCGGGTACAGTGCTTGCATCCTGGGTCATGGCACTCTCATCTTTTGTAACTGATGCACCAGCACCCTCTTTTCCTTAAATAAAAACAGAAAGAAAAGGAGAAGTGAGGGAATCAGTTAGGCATACCTCCATTAGGCAGATAGGCTAATGGGATTTTTAAATTCAGAGCTACAAGGATTCTCGGATACCATTTTTACCCTCAAGCCACTCACTTTATGGAAATGGAAACCCAGGCCCCCAGTGGTGAGGTGATTTGGCTAACACCGGTCGGTCGTATCACCAACTTGTATTAATGCTCACACTCGGCAGGCCACATATTACCTAGTCAACATTATTCACATGCTAAGCATCATCCATGTGGAGAGCATCATACAAAGTTGAATTAAACTCAATTGCCTATATGTCAAAATGCCAAAATAGCCAGATGGTAAATACTGCTGCTGCCCACAATGAAGAATAGAGATAGGTTAATTTATTAAGCACATCTGCTGAAATAAAACAAAATCAAAATAAACGTTAACTTTTTAAAATACTTTGGTATCAGCCATAACAAACGAAATGGTGGAAAAAAGACTGTATTTATTAAATAAATAAATAAAAATGCCAACCCTGATTTTCCTGGCTTTCTTAGTGACATTATATAAAGAGTAAAGTACTTAAAGTCTTTTAATGTTTAATTTCCTTTCTTAAAAAACACTTATAAAATGCACATTCACCCTAGAAATTGAAACCACATCTCCCCAGTAAAGAAAGTTAGGCTCTGTACCAGAAGTATTAAAACCACTCATGAACAAAATCAGCAAATTACACACTTCTGAACATTTCCTATTTTGCATTTTCATATGTTACATTAGAGTTTCCCCCACACCACAAAATACTCTTAGTCAACTATACTAGAGTTTCTGGATTCTAGGGGTCACAACCAACCCATGTGGGACCCACTCCAGAGGGCCAAGAGAGACTTGTACTTATCATCATTTAGACTTACCAAGGCCAAAATAAATCAATTCTTTTCAGAACCAGCTGCCTCTCAGCAAAGCATCAGCTTAAAGCCAACTTGTACCGTTGTGGGCATACTCTGGAAACAGTGACATGATCTGACCCACTGGGGCTTAAGAATGGCCTGCAGTTTGCTTTTCCATCAATGCTGAAATATACCTACCATAGTGCCCACTGAAAGCAAAATTTTCATTGTTTTCCCAAAAAGAAAAACACAAAGAAAAACTTTCCCATTGTTGATCACTCTGTCCACTAGCAAGAGAGGGACAACATCCAAGTTCACCTTTTATTTTAGACCATAGTTCAGAATTCCAAAATCACTGGCTGCTTCCAGAACATTTCTTATACTCTCCAGGAGAAAAAGAACCACACAAGTTGTTGATCTGTTCCTTAACAGATTGTGCCAATGTGTTCTGCAGAACAAGGCAGTGATTTGGGGAAGACTGGGAGGCTGGAATTACCACGAACAAGTACACGCTTCCTAAATATCCAACATCTGAGCTCTCAGCCTCAAGAGCTGGCAGTCAGTGCAGGGCAGTAAGGGTTTTACCACAGCACTCCAAAGCCTGAGGCCCACAGCTTTCTGTGGCACTTACTGATGGCTCCATCTTATGGCTGTTGCTTTCTATTCTACCCTGAAAAAAAGCAAGTCTCAAGGTGATGCCGAGCTGTATCCAAAGAAAGGGGGCAAGCTATAGCAGTGGGCCCAATCATGATGTTCCGATACCACACCTGAACGTGGCCTTTTCAGTTTCTACGTTCACAGGAATATCCTGGCAGAAGTTAAGGCTCTGTTGAGGTAAAAATGCATTCTGGAGTTGAACTAATAAATCAGACTAAGTTTACAGCCCTGCAGGTGATCATATTATATGTGTTCAATAAATATGAAGAAACACAATGCCAGGTTAGAAAAGTGAATCACCTTAATAGGTTCCCCACAACTACATTTCACCACAATGAAAAGCAAAGTTGCCAACTTAATGAGAGAATCTACTGCATTGTTTAATCACAAGATCACATATTTATTCATTTATTCCATGTGTATCTACTGAGCCCTGGGCATTGAGGTTTCAGTGGTGAAGGAAAGAAATATGGCCACAGCCCTTATAGAACATATACCTTAATGTGGGACTGAAATTCAATAAACACTTAATAACTATAAAGCAGTAAATTGTGATGAATAGCAGGGAGGAAGGACTAGGCCCCCGGGAGAAGAGGAGGGGACAGGTTACTCACATAAAGAGGTCAGACAGAAGTCCTATGCAGCAGTGACACAAAAGCTGAGACAATGAGGATGTTGTGTGTAGGAGTGAGGAAGGGAACAAAAGGGGTTTGTCACTGGGGAAGAGGCAGAGGTGGGGAGTTCTTGTTATAAGTGAGGAAGAAGAAGAAGACCATGAGGCTGGATCCAGCACAGAGCAGAAATGTGCATGACAAGAGCTGAGAATAAGAGGCAGATGGAGTCAAGTCAGGTGGAACCTTCTAGGATTTAAGAGTCCTGAATTTAAAGGTGAACCCAATGGGGAGCTTGCTAAGAACATTGTGCAAGAAAATGTCACTGCCCCAGGTGAGACCAGAAGAGACGTGTTACACCTGCAATAATCCAGACATGGAGGATGGTGCTAATATGCAAGCAATGAAGATGGAGCTGAAAGGATCAATTTAAGGCCTATTTTGGAGTTGATATAATAGATTTCGGAGGTAATTAGATATGAGGGCTTAGGATTATTTCCAGCTTTCCAGCCTCGCAGCTAAGTTGATGGAGGGATCATTTATTGGCGTAGGAAAGACCAGAGGACAAGGTGGAAATTGAGAGTTCTACTTCAGAGGCCAACTGTGAAACCTTCAAGTGATAATTTTGGGAGACAGTTCAACATCAAGGTCTGGCGTTCAAAAACAGAGGTCTGGGCTGTGACTTCAAATACAACTTTTGTGCTGAGACTTACATATTTATTAATTCCTTCCAGCCCGAGCTGCAAAGAGATTCAAACCCAAGGCTGCTGAACTACTAAGTTCATGAAGTTCTTCCACTGCTACGTGTTCAATTAAGAAATAAAGTGTTATCACTGTCACTGGTAAGAAAGTAAAAAATTTTGCTGAGGAAGTGACTTGGGGCTTAAGGGATGTATAGATGTTCTGAAGAGAGATGAGGAAGTTGAAGGGCATTTCCGGTAAAGGCCAGAGCTCAGGCTGTGCAAGGACCTCAAATGGCCAAGGAGCAGTAAGGAGTTTCATGTAACTACTCACAGGTAGAGGGCACATTGCTGGGCAGGCAGGCTCTGGGATGGGTGGACAGAGGAACAAGGCTGATGGAGAGGTGGGATGAGTCTTTGGCCAGTGAATCTAGCTACTACCTAATCATCTAGTCTCTTCTTTCATGATTCCAATGTGGTGCTAAGTGGGGGCAATATGAAGAGATAAGTAGGAATTGGGCCAAAAGGTGTTTCAACCCATCCAATTAAAAGAGTGATAAACTGACAAATCTCAGCTTTTCCCATCTCTGAATGAGAGGCTGCAGAAATTTCCAATAAAAATTCGATGAAAACCACAGTTGTTTTTCATAAATGAAAACATTTCCCTTAAGATCTCTCAAAGTCAACCAACCAGGAAAACTTATTTTATGAGCTCCTCTCCCCATTGAAGTGTAGAAATGACAGGGACAGGTAACATTCACGTGACGGCCATTTGCTAGGCTGCAAGTCTGCCAGGCATAGTGCATGTTGATGCTCATTCTAGGACCTCACGTCTCACCCCTGCCACTGCCAAGGCGCAGGGCACCAACACCTGTCTTCACAAAATCCCAATCCAAGCATCTCTCTCTCTCTCTCTCTCTCTCTCTCTCTCTCTCTCTCTCTCTCTCTCCCTCTCTCTCCCTCTCTGAAATAAACTAATCAAACTGCATGGTGCCAGAGAGTTTTCACAGTGTGTTCATACACATTACCTCATTTGGTCCACACCACCACTCCATACCATGGGTGGAGTGGATACTATCATGACAGTTTCAGTGAGGAAATGGCAGTAATAAACACACAGAACCAACCAATGACAGTGTGCAGAGATCCTGTGCTAACTAACCATGGTGGCCTGTTCTCCACACAAGCAATAATCGGAGCATCATGGGAAGAGCCATGCAAGTCAACATGAAGATATTATGTAAATGGCAATGGGACCCTCTGAATGGGGAGGTAAACCAGTCAATCGATGGAGGGTCAGGCACTGCAAATGACCCTGTCTCTGTCCTCAGAGAGCCCATGTGCTAGAAATGAGGCAAACACGACAGCAAACGTTGTAAGTACGTGGTGTTGATGACAGCTGGCAAGCAGTACACTCAAGGGCAGCAGGAAGGGAGGCAGGCAGTTGACGGTGAACCCCTGAGCTGAAACTGGGAGGCTGAGCAGGAGCTAGCCCCACGGGTGGGTACGGGAAGCACTCCCAAAAGGGAAACATATGTGCAAAGGCACACCATCAGCAGCCAGCTGAGGAGGAGAAAGCTCGTGTGTCTAAACAAGCTACAGGGACCAGACCACAGATGGCCTCCTACACTGAAGAGTAGTATATCTCTTATATTTTAGGGATGGAAAGCCATTGAAAACTTTGAGAATAACATGGTGAGAATCACATTTGATGAGAAGGCAATGGTTTGTCTATTGTTACTTTGAAGATAGTCTTTTTCTCTAGCAGTTTTTAAGATTTTCTCTTGGTCTTAAGTTTTCTATAGTTTCATCTTGATATATCTAAGTTTAGATTTAAAAAATAATTCCACTTGGAATCACTTGTCTTCATAAACCTGTAGTTTGGTATCTCGACTGCTATGAAAAACCTCAGCCATAACCTCAAATTTCACCTTTGCTCATTTTCTTTCTCATCTCCTTCTATAACTCTAATTAGACTTTCTCTTCTCAATCTCTCTCTCGCTCTCTGTGGTTTCTTTTTTGGGAGGAAGGGTGAATCACGGGAGTAACAGTTATACCCAATTTAAAGTTATACTTAACAATAAAAACAAATCATAATTTTCTGTAGCCTAATTATAAATAGCAAATAACAACAAAATTGGAATCTACTTACAATAAAATGAAATTTTCCAGCTTTACATTCTTTTTTTATGGACATTTTACTTACACTGTTTTTTAAGTTTAATTTTTATTGTTGTTCTATTACAGCTGTCTCAATTCCCCCCCATTGCTCACCACCACCCTGCCCCTTTACTCCACAGTCACTCTCCACCCTGTTGTCTATGCCCATGGGTCATGTACACTAATTAGTCTCTGTGGTTTCTATTTATCTTCTGGGATAATTTTTTCTTCAGCTTTATACAGTCTTTTAAATCCATCCATTGAATTTTTTTCTTTAAACTCAAATACATACTCTTCCTTTTCCACTGAGTTTTTCATTTCACTAGTTACGTTTATTTCATTCCTGTTCCAGTTTGCTGTCACATTTCAGTTTCCTATTCTTTGCAGATGTCTTCAAGCTCATCTTTTATTTCTTAAAACACAGCTTTTTTATAGATGGCAATGATTACAGCATCTGATGATGGTTATAAAAGGCTGTTTCTGTTATTTGTGGTTGCTGGTGTTTCTTGCCCTTAGAGGATGGTTTCCTTGGGTGCTGCTCACTGAATAATTTGATGCCTAGGTTGAGAAAAGTTCCTTTTGAAAGAATTTCCACTTGACTTTGCCAGATACCTAAAAGTACTACCAGCCCATTACAGACTTGAGATTCCTTGGTTGACCCAAGGAATCAGGATGACTCTGGGCTACAAATCCCCGTAGTTTTGGGTTTACCCTCACCCTGATAGTATATAGTCATCTGGGGTGCCAGCTCATATGAGGAGTCTGAGCTTTATTTGTGTTCCCCATAACTTCTGGTCAACGCCACAATGCTGCCTGGGTCCTTCATTCCACCTTTAACCTGGTAATGCCTGGAAGCTCTGAGATACTTTAAAAAGAAGGGTTTTTTTCTGGGGGGCAGAGGGGTTGTTTGTCTTGGGGTCTTTTTTGGTATTTTATCCAACTATTTTTGGTTGTTTCATCAGGAAGGTGTGTCTGAGTAAACAGCCCACCATTACCATTTAGAGAAAACCCTAGGATTTTTTAATTTGAGAAATGTATTTCAGGTGGCAGTGTAGAGCACAGTTAGGGAGCAGTGGTGACAGGTGTGAGGTCAGGGGAGGAGCCACTAGAGATCTGTGCAGGAAAAGAGTAAGGAAACTAGTAGGACAGTGCCCAGTGTTACATTACGGGAGCACAAGAGGTGGAGAGAAGCTCACACTGGTGTTGTGTGGGGAACAGATTTAGAAGAAGTGAGACTGGAGGCAGAAAGGCCATTAGCAGGTTGCAATAAATCAGCCCAGCGGCACAGCGGAGGGAGGGCTGTGGACAGAGAAGTACTTAGAAGGTAGAACTGACAAGACTGTCTAGATGCTAGTGGGGAACCGGAGGTGGCAGAGGTTATATTGGGTACAGTAAGCAACAGGAAAAACTGCTTCATTTCCTTATAACTGAAATGCTCAGAGTACGTTCCCTGACCAGCAGCATCGACATCACCTGGGCATCGGAAGGGGCTGTAAATTCGGTTGGGACTCAGTGAGTGTAAGGTGTTGGGTGTACAGAGGGCAGATGAGGAAGTGATCCAGCCCCTCAGCAATGGCTCAGAATTAAAAAGGCTGCAGCAAGCCTATGATAGAACAATGAGGAGCAACCAACATTTAAGAAAGCACAAGTAGAAAAGTTTGCAAGACTGAGGCATGGCCAGAAAGGCAGGAGAAAATCAGGTTAATGTGGGGTCAGAGAAGCAAAGAAAAGTATTTCAACAGGAAAAGCATCATCAGCAGTGTGGCCTTAGTGACTAGGTAACAGCTGACTAGTGAAGCTGACTTCAAAGGAAGAAGACGAGCAAAGTCAGAATGATGTGCGTGGGGCACTGAGCGGAGGCGGCTGCAGAGAAGAGGGTGTGGACAAGGCCCCAGAGTCTGGCTGTGAAGGGGGGTACAGGGCAGTAGCTCTCGAGGGAGAGAGACAAGGTTTCTATTATCTTATTTTTTTAAGATAAGGGAGGCTTGGACCTGGTTCATTGCTGATGGAAAGCAACCATTAAAGAAGGTGCGGTCAAAAAAGGACACAATCAGGCAAGGGAGAGGTCCCTGGGCAGGAAGGGAAGGGGCCCAGAACTCAGGGGAAAGGATTAACCTCAGGCAGAAGGACAGAAAGAGGCCAACTTCATGGCATCAAAATAAATGGAGGAGGGAGCGAATCTAGACACAAGTTATTTGTAAGTCTGGTGGCTGAAAGTTAAGAGGGCGCAAGGAGGCAGCTTTCATTTTCTCTGAAACATGGAACCAAACTTACCTGTCAGAAAGTGCTAGGGGAGGCGGAGGATACGCACTCCATTCAGAACTGGGTTCTGAAATTTCAGATGAGCATCAAATGCAAAAGGCCTCTCAAAACAGCTGCTGAACGTGCCACGCACAGTTAGGTGATTTACATACAGTACTACATTTAATAATCTCCAATAATCCAAGGACATAGGCAGAAGGGATCATGCCAATTGTCATGATAAGGGACATGAAGGTCAAAAGGGTCAAATAACATGTTTGCCCATAGTTACCAACTAGGAAATGACAAGGACAGGATTCAAACCTGAGTTTCATAAATGCTGACACCAAGATCTGAACAGGGTTGATAGAAGTGAGAACAGAAAAGAACCCATGAGTTTAGAAAGATACGCCGGAGTGATAAGGCACGGGTAAAAGTCAATCAACTCTGAAGTATATTTCAAATTTGGGGTAACAATTAAATGAAGTATGATAATATCCTCTACATAATTCTACATCTTGGGATAGAGGTTGGGAATATCAATTAGATGACAACATTGGCTGAGTAGACAAATACGGAAGATGGGAGAAACAGACTTAACATATTAACAGAATGTTATAAGTGGATGAAAAGAAAACTAATATTCAAGCATTAATAGGAAAAAAAAATCTCTTCATTACCTAATTTTCCTGCACTGGTCTAACATAGAAAGGAGGTACTTGTGGTGGCAGGACTCAGTGACCCCTGTCACCATGCTGACTGCACAGATGCCTCAGGCTCCTCAGTTGGAGCCAAGACCTTGCTGGCATGGCATTCGGGCCCAAGTCCCCCACTGGGTCACCGTCTTAGATGGCGCTTTGCACTGATCCCTATTCCCTGCAGTTAAATGGATTAATTACATCACCAACACCCTCCTGCTTTGCTCCCAGTGCTCTGCCCCAGATCTTTCTCTCGCCCAGGAGAAACCACTGTTACATTTCTCTCTACTGAAACTTTAATTGGCTTTTAGCCTCATAGCTCCCGAAAGACTCAAAATGTAGGCACACACACTTATGTGGTCCCATCTATAGCTGGCTTTAACTTGCTCATTCTGCATCTTTCCCAACAAACGAATGACTCCTCCAAATATAAGTTGACTTCCATGAATTTTACTTAAAATGGCAAAGCTCCATATCTTATAGCACGAGAAACAGTGTTTACTAAAATCAAAAGAACTACCTGCCTTCAAGAAGTAGCTACTCACCAAAGCTTCCAAAGCTGAACATGGTGCTAGCCATTATAGAGACAAGAATGGCCTCAAAGCTCTGGAAGCTGAACTAGAAGGGTTGTGCCGTGTTTTGAGCCTGCATTCCCATATATACGGAACATGTATTATATCTCTCCTATATTCCAAGATTCTTAAAGCACATACAATATTTCATCCTATTGAACATCTATCTCCAACAGGGATAATAAGATCTAGCCTATTGCTGGGGTAAACGAATAAATAAAAATGAAAACACTGCTGCTCCAAGAGCTGGTCTTCTTTATCAATTCATTTGCTGTCACCCAATAATAGTGGGGCCACAAAGTGGCCACGACCAGACAAGAAGAGAAAAGGAGTTTAAAGAAGTTGATTTTTACTGACTGAATCACTTCTGAGATCCACCAGGGCCCCTAGGAAACAGAACAATGCACTGTTCCAAAACAGCTAATGTTTGAAGCATCTCTGATGGAAAATTGCTTCTCCTTAATAAGGTAACAAGTCTAGCTCTAAGTGCAAATGAGACTAAGGCTCACTCCAGCCAGGTTATATGGACATGGATGAGTCACTGCTTTTGATGCCAAATTGGCAAATCTGAAGGCTCTATGATTTGGCTCTTCAGTGGGTGTAGTGGAGAAAAAGGATTCAGGTGTTAACCAGGAGAGTGACTACATTTGTCCTGTTTTAGTTTCCAAAAAGGGAAGGAAGGGCAGTCTTTTGCACACATTTGCAAATACAAGACTCTGTTCTGGGAGTTACAAATGGATGAAAGATAAGCAAAAAGTTATATGAGGGAAATAAAAAAAAATTGACTATAACAAGGGATATAAGCTGTTAAGAAGAAAAAAAGCAACTATGACGAAGAGCCACAGAAAGGGTAAATCACACATTTAGCTGGAAGAAATCAGTAAAGGCTTGTGGAGAAAACACCTTGTGGTGAGCATACTCTAAGATGGCCCTAAATGATGCCCATTTCTCCAAGTCTTCACACGCTTGCGTAACCCGCTCCCTTCCAGTGTGAAAAGGACCTGTGTCTTGCTTCTAATCAACAGAATACGGAAGAGGTGAAGGGCTGTCACTCCCATGATTAGGCGCATGAGGACTGCAACGTCAGTAGCAGACTCTGCTTTGCTAGGTCGACGAAGCCAGCTGCCAGAGCGAGGACTAGGCAGCAAGGAGCAGAGGGGCCCCGGCCTGCAGCCAGCAAGGAGGTGAGGTCCTCTGTCTGAAAGCCCACAAGGAGCTAAATCTGGCCCACAACCGCATCAGCTTAGAAGCTGATCCTTCCCCAGTCAAGCCTTCAAATGAGCAATACCTTGTTTGTGACCCTGTGAGAAGCCCTGAAGCAGAGGACCCCACACCCCCACGCCCCAGATTCCTGACTAAAGGGAAACCTTGTTTCCTTCCTCTCCTCACACCTTAGACACCAGATGTGGGGCTTTTCCATACCAGGCAATTGTCCTGTTCTCTTCAGACACCACCTGGGCGTCCTACAATGAACTCAATTCTGACACTAAATACTCAGGGTTAGCACAGCCCACAGGTGAAGGACTCGGTCCCAAAACATTGACTGCCCCAACCTTTGGACACCAAATGCAAGTGACAGGTCTCTAGGTTACCCAGATTTCTGTCTGAGTTGACTACAACTTGGGGTGGGGTTCCCATGACTGCTCCCTTTGCTTCAATAATTCTGCAACAGGTCGATATACTCAGGCCAACACATAACTTACATTTCCTGCTTTAGCACAAAGAACAAGCTAAAAGACAAATGAACAGCTAGATGAAGAAATGCACAGGTTGAGGTCTCCAAGGATCGTGGGCACAGGAGCTTCTGTTCCCATGGGGTATAGGTACATTCACCAATTCCCACAGTTCAGGCATTTTTATGAAATCACATAGGCACAATCAATTTCATCATGCAGGCATGACCAGTTACCAATTCAATCTCTAGCACTTCTCCCCTCCCTGAAAAATGGAGGGTGAGGCTGAAAATTTCAAGCTTCTAATCATGGCTTAGTCATTCAGGTGACCAGCCTCCATCCTGAAGCCACCTAGAGTCCACCAAGAGTGGCCTCCTAGAACAATGGATGCACCTATCACTCAGGAAATGACGAGGGTTTTAGGCGCTGTGTGTCAGGAAGCAGGGTCAAAGACCAAATATTAGAACAAAAGATGCTCCTGGCACCCTTATCACTTGGGAGATGACAAGGGTTTTAGGAGCTGCATGTCAGGAAACAGGGTCAAAGACCAAATATTAGAACAAAAGATGCTCCTATCACTCAGGAGATGACGAGAGTTTTAGGGGCTGCATGCCAGGAACCAGAAGCAGAAGTCAAATACATTTTTCTTACGATGTTACAGACTCACAGAAAATGCAGGATAACAAATGTGCTGTTTTACACCACTCCATTTGTGTTACAACCACAGATGATTAATACACATGTGAAAAGACAGCTGGCATTTAAGACTGAAGCCATTTTGACAGGAGGAGATGAGAAGCGGGCAGCACCCACGGCAGAGGCACGGAGGCAGAAGACGAAAGGGCGTGCTAAGGGACAGCACGTGGTCTGGTGTGGCGGGACCCAAGGTGTGAATGCGCAGGTGCAAGAACCCAGGCTGGAGAGGCAGGCGGGCACTCCCTGGTGGGAAAGGGCCGCCAAGGAGGGCCGGGAGAGCTCGCCACCCACGTCATGGGGTCTGAGAGCCCCCGAAGGAAGGCTCACTTGCCACTTGCGGCCTCAAGGGACAACAAGCTTCAAAAACTGATTTGGAAACTGCCCGTGAAGGAACACTATGCTTTCTCCTTTAAGACACTTTCCCTTCCATTACCTCATTTGATTTATGCAAGAGCCTATGAAGAAGCCAAGGCAAGTTTTATTATAAAGAGATTTTTGTTGTTTTTGTTTTTACAAATAAGGAATATGAAGCACTAAGAGTCAAGAATGACTGGCAAAAGCTCTTCTTCAGTACTTTTTTTCCTACTAAGAGCGTTGCCACATTTTGTTGGATCCCCTTTCCTAGTATCGATTCAGACAGGGCTGGCTCCTGGCCACAGTGCACTGGGGGGAGGGCCCAAGGAGCATCTGCACCTGGAAGAGCAGGTACAGTGAGGCCTGGGTGTATTCGGAGAGAAGAGTGCAGCAGTCTCCACTGCAGAAGCTGGTATCAATGGGGTTCTGAAATAGGAAGGGTGGAAATGAGGGTGAGAGCCAAAGTCAAGCCTATCAAGTTCCTACTCAGTTGCGGCTTCTGGCTTACACAAGCGAGCCAAGCTGCAGGGACTGGCCAAGTGGAGGTGAGCTAACTGGGAGCAGAAACGAGACTTCACTGTGCAGCCGAACTTGCATTCAGGGGGCTACTGAAAGGGTGTGCAAGGATGGGAAGCTGCTTCCACTTAAAGGATATGGATAATGCAGTAATTCTTTAGGTGTTTTAAACCAGTATCAGAAAACCAGCATCACTTTTCTCCTGTAGAATGTTAAATATGATCTGTCCCTAACGATGGAGATTCTATACCCAGAGTGGGACAGCTGTCAGATCCCTCTCCCCATCCAGAGCCACACGACCCAGTTTTTGTTTCTGCTTTTGTTTTTCCTAACAGCTCAGTTGGGACCTTCAAAATTACTCTATTTGTCAGGCAAAGATTTCCCCTGACATGTTTCTGCATGACCTGGAAAACCTAGCTGGTAGTTCTTAAGGGAGAATGGAAATTATTTAGAGTGATTCAAAGGGGAAATAATGTCATTAAGATAAATCTATAGGCATGTAATTCTGCATGGTGGCAATGCAAGGGTCTCTAACAGCAAAAAAAAAAAAAAGAAAAGAAAAGAAAAATGAAAAAAGAAAAAAGTACATGAACCCTTAAGGAAGCTGCTTGAACACTTACAATTATTTTTTTAAGGCTTCATTACGCAACTGAACAAACCTGGCATACGCCGCACGAAGGGATGAATGGGGAAGGTCCACCTGACAAGGCCTCCCCTTCCTGGAGCTGGAAGACCTGAACATGTACCTCACAGGCAGCGTGCTCAGGGGCCCCACACAGGGAAGTGGGATAAGGACACTCCCCGTCCACACCTACAGTTCATTCTCTTTGCCAGTTCAACAAAAGCCCAACTGAACTTTTCTCTTTCAATCTCTCCTTCCATAATATTTAAACACAAAAGACAGAGGGCCTTCCATGAACAAAGGTTGATTTAAAATAATTAAGAATGAGCCTTTTTAAATGAAAATAATCTTTAATCATTTGAAACCCTTGAAAAAGGCATTCTTTCATTTCCGGAAAATACTCATCACTGCCTCCTTAGCTCTATACACTTTTCTGTGAGGTCTTGTACAAAACTCTCAAAATCTTCATCAGAGTGACTTCCAATGCCCACCCTTCTCCCCAAGCTTGTGCTTTGGTTTTATGGGAAAATGACTACTTCATGTAATTCCAACCATGAGCCATGTACTTGATAATCTCATTGATTTCCCATAGCTTCAACTGACAATGTTCAGATCTACAACTCTCACCACCCCTCCTCTGGGTCTACACCTCTATTTCCAATTGCTTATTAGTTGTCATGACTTCATACTCCCCATGTAACTCAAATTCAGCATACGATCAGAACCTGAATTTGTATCCTTCTTATCCCTAGTTTTCTTTTTCTCACATAAGAATATCAGTCCCTGCCCTGGTCGGTGTGGCTCAGTGGGTTGAGGATCATCCCACAAATCAAAAGATCACCAGTTAAATTCCCAGTCAGGACACATGCCTGGGTTGCCAGCCAGGTCCCCAGCTGGAGGTGTGCAAGAGGCAACCAATGTTTCTCTCTTACAACGATGTTTCTCTTCCTCTCTCCCTTTACCTCTTTCTAAAAATAAATAAAACCTTTCAAAAAAAGAAAACAAATGTCAGCATCTGTGCAGTTGCTAACCTAGATATCAAATTAACCTCATTCTTGAATGTTTCTTTGCCTTTGTCCCATATCAGATCCACCATCAAACACTATCAATTCTAGTTCTGAGTGAAATAGCTTATGGAGTCTTCTGCATGCCAGCTGCCGCTGCTTCTCAGTCAGATCTTCAAGCAACGCAAGGCTTACCTGGTTCTATGCCATGTCCCAATTTCCCCCTTCTTTTGTTAAATATATTTGATTGACTATGCTATTATAGTTGTCCCAATTTTCCCCCTTTGGCCCCTCCACCCAGTACCCCCATTCCCTCCAGCAATTGCCCCCTGAGTTCATGTCCATGGGTTGTGCATATAACTTCTTTGGCTTCTCCATTTCTTACACTATTCTTAACAACCCCCTGCCTATTCCATACCTACTGCCAATTATGCTTAATCCCTGTACCTTCTCCCCCATCTTCCCCATTCTCCCCCTTCCCCCTCCCAACTGATAACCCTATAAATGATCTCTATTAACTATGTTTCTGTTTCTGTTCTACTTGTTGGCTTAATCTTTCTTAACTCAATTGTTGACAGTTGTGAATTTGCCATTTTAATGTTATTAGTATTGATCTCCTTTTTCTTAAATGAGTCCCTTTAACATTTCATGTAACAATGGCTTGGTGTTGATGAATTCCTTTAGTTTTTCTTTGTCTGGGAAGCCCTTTATCTGTTCTTCCATTCTAAATAATAGCTTTGCTGGATACAGTAATCTAGGTTGTAGGTCCTTGCTTTTCATCACTTCTAGCTTACAAAGTTTCTTTTGAGAACTTGGCTGGCAGTCTTATGGGACAGTCCTTTGTAAGTAACTATCTGGTTTTCTCTTGCTGCTTTTAAGAGCTCTTTATCTTTAACCTTTGGCATTTTAACTGTTGTAGGTCTTGGTGTGTTCCTCTTTGGGTCCAACTTGTTTGGGACTATTTCCTTCACCAAATTAAGGAAGTTTTCTTTTATTATTTTTTCAAATAAGTTATCAATTTCTTGCTCTTTCTCTTCTTCCAATACTCCTAGGATACAAATGTTGATATGTTTAAAGTTGTCCAAGAGGTTCCTTAGCCTATCCTTGTTTTTTTTTTAATTTTCTGCTTATTGTTCTGATTGTTTTTTCCTTCCTTTGTTCTGAATCACTGATTTGATTCTCAGCTTCATCCACTCCACTGTTGATACATACATACATATGTGTGTGTGTGTGTGTATATATATATATATATATATATATATATATATATATATGGTTTTATTCATTATTTTTAGAGAGAAGGGTAGAGAGAGAGAGAGGAATAAAGGGAGAGAAGCATCAATGTATGGTTGCCTTTCACCTGCCTCCACCTACCTCCAGACCTGGCTAGAGACCTGGCTTACAACCTGGTTATGTGCCCTAACTGGGAATTGAACCAGCGACCACTGGGTTCAAAGGCTGGTATCTATCCATTGAGCCATCAGCCAGAGCTGTGTATTTTTCTTTATTTCACTTTGTGTAACCTTCATTCTGCCTGGGTCTTTTTTTATTCTTTGGAACCCAAAGAGCTTCTTGAGCATCCTAGTAACTGGTGTTTTGAACTCCGCATCTGATAGATTGCCTTTTCTCCTTTTTGTTTAGTTCTTTTTCTGGAGTTTTGTTCTGTTCTTTCATTTGGGCCATATTTCTTTGTCTTCTCATTTTGACAGCCTGTCTGTATTTGTTCCTGTGTATTAGATAGAGCTGCTTTGACTCTGTCTTAGTAGCCTGCCAAAAAGCGTACCTGTAATTTGGATGGGACGGGGCCTTAGGTAGTTGCCAGAGTAGGGCAAACCATGTGAACCAAGTTGATGCAGTCTCAGATATGGTGTCACAACTCTGTGACTCTGTGTGGGGTAGGGCTCAGAAAAAGGACAAGGGCTGCTGCCTGGCCATTGGAGTTTTGTCCAGGAGCAGGCTGTCCCCCGGCATTTACCCTGATGTCAAAACACTTCAATTTCTCCATATGTCACCGGTGCTCTTTTAGCTGCTCTCCCAGTGCTGGAGCCCAGATGGAGAACATCTGCTAAAGCCCTCAGTCCACTGCAGGCCCTTTAAGCAGAGATGCCTGGGAATCCCGCAGTTTCTTTCTTCACCCAACCCTGACTTGTTTTGAAGCCTGAAGTCAGAGAGACTTAACTTCCTGGCACTGGAACCCTGGATTGAGTGGTATGGTGTGGGTCTAGGATCCCTCCCTCCTAAGGTCTCCCTCCCGACTGTTATCTACCACTCGTGGGTGTGGGATCTTCTATTCCACATCTCCATGTCTTGGCATCTCTGCCTCTCCTACTCATCTGGATAAATGTAACTTTTTTCATTCCTTGGTTGTCAGACTTCCATACAGCTAAATTTTCTGATGATGCTGGATGATAGCTGTTTTGTAGTCTAGTTATAATTTTTGCTGTGGTTGTGTGAGAAGGTGAGCCATGTTTACCTACGCCTCCACTTGACCAGAAGCTTCCCCTTCTTTCTAATAATCAGTCTCCTTTCCTTGACAGCTTTGGATAATTTTTGGATCCAAGATTCTTGGATGACCCAGGTCTCTTAGCAACCAAATAACTGGATAAACATCACCAGAGCCTAGTCTTCTGGACTCCTCTCCAGACTCCCCACTGTGCATCCAGCACTATTTCTACTGTAGATGTTTCTCCACGTGCCATCCACCTCTGTGCCCGTTCATACTAAAAATATGAGGTCTGTCCAGAAGGTATCCAGCCATACAATATGAAAAATGGAGACATTTACTGAAGAAGATACAGAAACAAGACGCATTGTACATCGGACAATGACACCTCACTCCCCTTCAAAGTAGGCACCTTGGGATCTCACACAGTTCTCCCCAACTCCATCAGCTGCCCTCTCATATTTTCCTGAATCTCATCGATGGTCTGAAATCTCTTCCCTTTCGAAGGTGATTTTAGTTTTGGAAAAAGCCAGAAGTCACAGAGCACCAAATTGGGCTATCAGGGGGCTGAGTCACCTGGAGGATTTGATGTTTCACAAAAAAACTCTACACGAGATGTTTTAAGTGGGCTTGTTGTCATAATGAAGCTGCCAATCACCAGCTGCCCGTAGCCACAACCTTCTGATTCATCTGAATAGCCTCCTTGGAGGAATGTTCAAGCCTAACGCAAAATCTGATGCAGATTTGTTGCTCTACTTGCTCTGTCATTTTGAACGCATCAGCCAAACAGTGCACATGCTCACTCAACAGCATCTATCACCCCCACTGATGAGTACCTGTATTGTTCATACATGCACATTCCAGTCCACTCTCCTTGGCTGCCAAGTTACTTCTATGTCATGCAAACCATTCTCATTATACCAACAATTGTTAAGACTTTTTCTGAACAGACCTCTGGTATTTCTTCACCCTTCTTCCCCTGGCAAACCTTACTTATCCTTCAAGGCACAGAGAACAAGTCTTTTTTCTCTCCTTTTCCTCTCTTCTCCTTTCACCTTCTCTCCTTCTCTCTGTGGTCCCCCTCCCCCAGCCCATCCCCTGCTAATTGGTTCCTCTTCTCTGTATGTACTGTGTGGTTATTGGCAGCCTCTGTTCCCTAAAGATTGTCTCCAGCCCTCACCCTATGCAACATTTTAGCTTCAGAGTCCTCAAGCTTAGGAAGGGAAAAAAATCTAATGGATTACTGGCCAGTCCATATGTTAATGGTCCTTAGATCAGGAACCTACTTACGGCCTAACCAGACCCAGTGCCGGGGTAGATTGTATGTACTTCAGTAAAGACAATTCCCATTGAAGGGGCTAAGACCAAGAACACATGTCTGTTACTGTATCTCCTCTTATAGACTAATTTCACCTTGAAGACAAACATCTGGATTTTACTCTTTATTCATCTTTCTTTTTTTTTAATATTAAAAATTTTTAAATTATTTTTAGAGACAGGGGTAGGAAGAGAGGCAGAGAGGGAGAGAGACATCAATGTATGGTTGCCTTTCACCTGCCTCCAGCTACAGACCTAGCTGGAGACCTGGCTTGCAACCTGATTATGTGCCCTGGCTGGGGAATCGAACCAGCAACCTTTGGGTTTGCAGGCCGGCTCTTTATCCACTGTGCCACCAGTCAGGGCCTTATTCATCTTTCTTTTCCTAGCAAGATGCATAATGCCTGACATGTCATTCCCTTTGCATTTGCTTAGATACCCTTAATTGAGATGACAGAACATGCAACACTACCTGGTATATAAATCAAAGGTGACTCGCTGGGTCATGCAATTGAAAGTCTAAAGGTAAGGCAGACTTCAGGGTCAGTTGATCCAGGGCCCACTAAGGGGCTCAGGTTTTTTTCCTGGTTCTCTGCCCTTCTATCCACAACATTTAGCAAAATATAAAACAGCTGCCAGTAGCAATTAGGGATAAGTATTTGCTTGTTCATATCCATTAGGAAACTATTTATATCCTAGAACTCCTAGCAGGAGTCACCCTGATTAGATTGCTTAGGTCACGTACCTATGGGAAGAGGAATGGTATGAAGTTATAACGTCTAATACAGTAGCCATGAACCAAGTATAGCTATTTAAAATAAAGTTAACTAAAATTAAAAACAATTAAAACTTTAGTTGCTTAGTCACATTAGCCACATTTCAAGTGTTCAACAGCCACATGTGACTACTAGCTACAGCACAGAATAGTACGAATTAGAACATCTCCATTGCTGCAGAAAGTTCTACCACCATAGGGTAATCAAGGATGCCAGGCGACCCATATGAGACAACCAAGACTCAGCTCAGCAGTTGGGGTCACCCTTGCCTACAGTGCGGTGAATTAGGAACGGAACAGATGTCCAGATGAAAATCTGGGAACATAAGGGAAAGGAAAAAGGGGAAATAGAAGTGGGCAATAAACAATGTCCAACATAGTCATAAAAAAATATTAAAATGATCTAGCATAATTTCTCTTTAAAAAATATGACCCACATATAGAAACTGTCTGTTGTTATTATAAGCATAAGTTATTTATCTTTTATGAACTCACTAACTTCCTGTAGAACACTGGACAAGCCAAGTAACTTCTCTGAGCCTCAGTTTCCTCGTCTGTAAAACAAAAGGGATGAACTAGATCAGTTGTTCCCGACCTTTTAATCAGAGTAGGTTTTTATAAGTACATTTTAAAAATCAGTATTTGCCCAGGATCTCACACTTTGATGTAATTTTGGTAACTGCACTGAAAATTAACTTGCCACCCTGATTTTTCTTTCTTTTTTTAACCAAAAATAATAACTATTAAGAACTTCTATTTAACACGAAAAGTCAATGCTACAGTGGTTGGCTGGCATCATTTGTATCAAGTTCACCTTGGAGTCTTACTGAAAGCATCTCTACTATTTTCATTCAGTGTTATGAAATATTTACAAATAATGTCAAATGCTCCACTAAAAGCCCCTTAGGGTAGACCATCCCAAGTCCAGTACATGATCATATAGGACCTGTGTAGGTCCAGAATTCTGTGATTTCTATGACAATGTAACTAACTATAAATAGTTATGACCCTGCCACTAGCAAAACTGTCCAATTTGGAAAGTACCAGAGAGGGGAATGAGTGGATGGACTAGGAAGAAAGATTCCAAGGGCGACAAATCTAATGAGCAAGAAACAAAAAATAAGGAGAAAATGATACCATCACATAAAGATGTTGATTTTCCCATTCCATGGCCAATAAACTCAAGAAACGTGGGTTATGAAATAACCCAGGGACCACATATAAAGTGAAAGTGAACAATAAGCAAGAGAATATTGAAAAAGGTGCCAGAAAAGCCCCAGGGAGGGTGACTCACTTCTCTCCACTGAAGAGAAGGGCAGGCACACACACTGACTGGCATGCGAGGCCCTGGGGACACCCAACTCCCGGTAACAGCGTAAACAGTGTTTGTTATCATTTCCTTTTATTTACATTTCTATTCCAATAAGTTTGTGTTAAAGCTGCCAGCAAAAAGGTTGACAGATAAGTCTATTCCTGGGTATTTTATTTATTTATTCTATAAAATAAGCTACCTGTAATGTTAGAAATATGTTCTGAAAACCAAGCCCCTAGGCCTGCTGATGTGTCAAAGAGAAACCAGGCAACTAGGCAAAAGTGACTCCATGATAAAAAGTGGGCAAAGGAGAAAGTGAAAAAGATAAGCTGGTTGGATTCCCCAGCCAGGGCACATAACCAGGTTGCAAGCCAGGTCTCCAGCCAGGTCCGTGCCTGGAGGCAGGTGAAAGGCAACCATACATTAATGCTTCTATCCCTCTCTGCTGCCCTTCCTTCCCCCCTCTCTAAAAATGGTAAATAAAATCTTTAAAAAAAAAAAAGAAAAAGAAAAAGATAAGCTGGAAAAAAGAACTGGGCAAGCTCCAGTTATATTTCAATAATGAACAGATGTAATTATTATTAATTCAAGATTTCTTATACTTCATCATGATTTTATATTTCTGTTAACCATTCTAATAACTATAAATTAAATAACAAAAAAAACCTTTAAAAAATCCACATCCCTCAAACAGCTAACTATAAACTTACCATATGACCCACCAATTCTACTCCTAGGTATGTGCCCAAATAAGTTGAAAACAGGTACTCAGATACTTGCACCCCAATGTTCACTTCAGCACTATTTGCTATTCAATGCTAAAAGGTGTAAACAACACAAGTGTCCATCAAAATATATGGATAACAAAATGTGGTATATAAAATACAATGGAATATTATTATTCAGCCATCAAAAGGAATGACATTCTGATACATGCTACAATGCGGATGAACCTTGAAGACATTATACTAACTGAAATAAGCCAGACACAAAAGGAGACATATTGTATGGTTCCACTTATATGAAATATTGAGAACACAAATTCAGAGAAGTAGATTAGTGGTTTTCAGGGGTTAAGGTAAGTGGAAAGAGTGGCTGCTTTATGGTTATAGAGTTTTAGTTTAGGATGATGAGAAAGTTTATAGATAGTAGTAATTATAAATAAATGTAATTAATGCAACTCAACTATATACATAAAAATAATTAAAATGGCAAAATTTATGATATGCGTATGTATTTTACCATGTACACACACAAAGATTTTGAACCCACAAGAGTTTCTGGTTATTACAGAGCCTCTAGGTCAGGGGACAATCAGATAAACAATATTTATTGCTTTCAAGGAGGGGAGCCCAAGGGCAGAATAGAACAGGAGGCTTCTGTCCCGTGATCATCCCTTAAAGGAACTCTTAGAAGGGAGAGCTGTTCACAGAACTAACTGGATGCCAACGACTGTTTGAACACTCCCAGGCAGCCCGGGTGCTTCCGGAGCGGAGCGCTTGGGCGCAGAGATGACCGAGTCCAAGAGCCACACCACATGCAACCAGGCCCGGGAATGGCACAGAAACGGCATCGAGCAACCCCAGGCTCAAAGATACGAATCTCTTAAGAGGGTAGACCCCAGGTTCCTCAGAAACATGTGCTTTGCCCAGAAGCACAAGAAGAAGGGCCTGAAGAAGATGCAGGCCAACAACACCAGGGCCCTGAGTGCAGTGCAGGGGCTCTCAGGCCCTGGGAAAGCCTGAGGAGGCCAAGACCCAGGTCCTACAGGGCAGCAGCCGCGAGCTCTGTCGGCTTGCCTACAATGTGGGAAGCATGTGCTTGTGCCCATATCGCCAGGCATCTCCGGCTTTGCTGGCCCACGGCCAAGGCTGAAACCAAGCCCCAGGCTGAGGCTGCAGCCTCGGCTCAGGCTCCAGCTCGGTCCCAGGCTCCCAAAGGTGCCCAAGCCCCTGCAAAGGCTCCACAGTAGAGGCCCTGTCTGCCGGTTAGGACAGAAGGACCGCGTGCCCCTGGGCTGCTGTCTGCATGGGCTGGCGTCCTCCTGCAGTGCTTGGGCAAATAAACCTGGGCCAGGTCTGTCAAAAGAAAAATTATATTCCCAGTCAAACTTCTGTCATTTCCAACTACCTCAGAGGTGACATATCTGAAAAAAAGTTCTTAGCAATAAAAGATAAAAGTAGACATTATTTACAATAAATAAGGAATAAAAATAAACTACTTATTTTAAAGTACAACAAAGACACCATAATAAAAATAAACCACAGACCAGTCTCACATTTTATATTATAAATACAAAAATCATAAATAATTAGAAAACAGAACTGAGTGACAAAACATATTACATACCATGACCAAACAAGGGTCATGGTCATATGGGGAATGCAAGAATTATTCAAAGTTCTATGTCAACATGTAAACAAACCAAAAAGAAAAACACATCTTTGAAAGAAGCTTGAAAGGTACTTGAAAAATTTTCGATATCCACTCCTAATAGAAACTTTTAGTAAAACAGAAAGAGGAAACTTGGTTAACTTGGTCTCAAGCCAACAACCAGCAATGTACTTGAGGGTTTAATACTAGAAGCACCCCTTTCAAGTCCGGAAGTAAGCAACCACCACTCTTATGTAATACAGCTGTTGAAGCAATAACCAATGAAATGAAGTAATAAGAAGCACAAAATTAGAAAGGAAGAGGCAAAATCATCATTTGCAGATAAAATTATTTTACACCTAGGAAATCAAAATAATCAACTGAAAAATTTTAGAAATAAAAATAGCACTCATTAAGATAGATAGCTTTCTTATGTATCAACAACCACCTATGGAAAAATGCTAGAAAAAAACTTCCTTTCAAATTAATAACAAAAACAAAACATTCGAGTTTTTTCTAATAAATGTTTGAGACAATGCTATATGTAAACTACTAAACACAGTAAGAGGTTCTAAGAGTCTGTAATTCCCAGTATGACTAGGTCTGATAAAAGAAGATGTACATAGACCAGTATACCGCCAAAACAGCAAAATAAGGCTCAGTCCCCAAAAAAGATCCCACAATTGAGAAAAAGAAATAAGGCAATAGACCTTGGCTTGAATTATTTTAATTGGCATTCCATAGGAATAGAAAAAAATCCAATAACTATTTAAAACTAAGGAACTGAGGTACTGAATATCCTAACAGTAAAGAATCATTAGAACATGCACTGATGTCTTGTTCAGTATCAACTACCAATTTCAACAGTTTAAGCCAGTGGGTCTCCAAATGTGGTTTGAGACCCTGTTAGAGGGTCCACAGGTCAAGACTCTTTCATAATAATATGAAGACATCATTTCTTCTTTTCACTCTCATTCTCTCATGAGTGTCAGGTAGGGATCAGCAAACTTCACTGGCCAGCAAGCCAAATACAGCCTGACCGCTCATTACTTATTCCCTACAGCTGCTTTAGGCTACAGTAATAGGTAAGCAGTTGTGACAGAGAAGTCTCTGCCTCTGTGTGGCCCACAATGCTGGAAATATTTGCTATCTGATCCTATAAACACCTCTGCTAATCCCTGCTCTAATGACTAATAGAATGTGTACTTATATATTCTTATGTTTTCCAAAGTTTTCTAAGATGTTAGATTAAAAGTATAAACAAATACATTGTAGAGGTCAATTTCATTTTTTCCTCAGTATTTCAACTGTCCTTATATCTACTATTTCTCATTAGCTTCAATAACATCCAATAAATCATTATTTTTAAATCTGAAGTTTTCCTTAAACGTACACAGAAACATAACTAGAAGTACACATAATTTGTAATAATGTTTTAAAGGTTTCTTAGTTCTAATTTTAAATACAGAAATATTGGCAGATATAACCTACATACACAAAAGCACTTGGGGCCTTCAATGCTTTTTAAGAATATAGAGGTGAATAAGCACAGATCTTCAATATCATTATCATAACTAAGGAAATTCCAGTAATTCCAAAACATCATCTAATATACAGGCTAAATTTCAATTTCTCCAATTGTTGTTGCCATATTTTTCTCCAATCCAAGATTTAATCAAAGTTCACATATTATTTCTGGTTATGCTTCTTTTGGTCCCTCTCCCCTAGAGCAGTTCCCCTTGTTTTCTGTTCTTCATGACATTGACTTTTGTGAACAGCACAGGCTAATTGTCTTACAGATTATCCCACATATTGGATCCACCTTATTATTTCTCCCATAGTGTCACTTAACTTGTTCAAATAAATGCCCCATATTTCCAGTATACAAGAAGTTGGGGCTAGAGACTTGATTCTGGTGAAACATTTTGGGTATAAACATATCACAGATCATGTTGTGTAATAATGTGTCCCATCAGAAGGCACAAAATATCAGGTCATCCCACTATTAGTGATACTAGACTTGACTTGGTTAAAGTGCCCACAAAATGTGTCCGCTTCAAAAGGACATTTTGCCCAGCATAATTAAGTAGTAAGTCAACTGTGGTATGACACTTCGGGTCCATATGAATGGCTTAACCTCCAGCAACCTTTCACCTAAGGGTTTTAGTATCTATTGATGACCTTGACAGAATCAGTTATTACACTGCCATGAAACGTTTAACCTGTGCTCTGTGCATTGATGCATATGAGCAGGGATACAGCATAATGATTAAGTGGCCAAGTCTAGGACTGTTCAATTCTGGCTACACAGCAGAACCCTTGAGTCCTTGAAGAGTTTTGTTTGTTTGTTTGTTTTAATACCAGATCAACTAGATTAAATGGTCTAGGGTGGTAGATAGGCATTGATAATTTTTAAATGTCTACTAGGGATTCTAAACTTTACTTATCAACTGTGTAACTTTTCTGTGCTTTGGAAATAAAAACTATAGGTAATCTAAGGTAGATACTATTAATATTTCTAAAACAGACATTAGAATGTTTTAAATATCAAATAATTAATGAGGATTAATTATAAAGTACTTAGGGCCTAGCACATAGTAAACACTCAATAAATATCAGGATTATTATGTGTAATACATATATGCATGTATACAAAAATATATCTAGCTATATTCTAATATAAACTTATGTACCCAACAATACAACTTCAAAACATATCAAGCCACAGTTGAAAAGACTGTAGGAGAAATGAATAAAAATTTATATACATATATGTATTTTTAAATATACCCCTCAGAAACTGATAAAGTATATAAATAACTTATGAAGAGAATAACAATTACCTATTAACTTCTCAGATATACATATACATGCATCCTTCTTTCTCAGCAGACATGGACTATTTAGAAATAAAGACTGGAACTGGGGCAGGGGAGGGCAGTGGAGGGGAAATAAAAATTTTAAAAAGAAATAAAGACTATGTATAAAGGAAGTTTCAATAAATTATGAAGAATTAATATAACGGACCATATTATAAAATAATTTTTCTGACCATAATATAAAATGTTTTGACCATATTATAAAAATATTAAAATTAACATAGAAAGAATAGCAAAATATATATATAGAAATGAGTCCCTGGCTGGTGGCACAGTGGTTAAGGTACCAGCCTGCGAACCCAAATGTCGCTGGTTCGATTCCCAGCCTGGGCACATAACCAGGTTACAAGCCAGATCTCCAGTCATGTCCATGGCTGGACGCAGGTGAAAGGCAACCATACATTGATGTTTTTCTCTCCCTTTCCCTCTCTCTGAAAATAATAAATATAATCTTAAAAATAAATAAATGAATAAAATAGCTATAATAGGTAATCTAGTTATAAAAGAAATGAGAAAGAGAATTAAACATTTAAAACTTAAAAATACTGCTCTGGCTGGTGTGGCTCAGTGGATTGAGCACCAACCTGCGAACCCAAGTGTCGCTGGTTCAATTCCCAGTTAAGGCACATAACCAGGTTGCAAGCCAGGTCTCCAGCCAGGTCCCTAGCTGGAGGCAGGTGAAAGACAACCATACATTGATGTTTCTCTCCCTCTCTGCCTCCCTCCCTTCCCCATTCTCTTAAAAAAAAAAAAAATTAAAAAAAAATATATTTTTTTTTTAAAAAATGGAAAATAATAAAAATACTGCAAGTCAAAAACTAATGAAAAGTATTTTAAGGGAAACATAACTTTGAAAACATTTATAAAGAAATTTTAAAAGGTTAAAAACAGTAAGTATTCAACACAAGAAGTTAGGAAGAAGGCAAAAAATCAAACCCTCAAAGAGCAAAATAAGGGTAAATATCTATGATATACTGAACAATATCAACAACAACAAAACAGAGAAAAATAACACAACTAAAAAGCATGTTCCTGACAACAGGTGGGATTGACTTTGGGGGGAAAGGGTGGGTGGGGAGGGGGACAGAGGGGAGCAAAAAAGGGATAGATGTAATACAACAACAATAAAATTAAAAAAAAAAAAAAAAAACCATGTTCCTTAAAAAGATTAATAAGATAAATCTTTGGTAGATAGAGTTATCAAGAAAAGAGAAGATTCAAATAATTAAAATACATAATGAAAAGTGAGGCAAAAGTGCATGCTCATTAAGATATTTTTAATAAGTAAGGAGTATTAGAAATATCTATATGCTAATAAATTTAAGTGGATAAATTCCCATTAAGTTATGCCAAAACTGGAACAAAAAGAGAAACTTGAACAGATCAATTATATGGATGAGATTAAAAGAGCAAAGACCTTGCCTCCTAAAAAACAGCAGGTGCAGGCAATTTTACAATGAGTTCTACCAAATTGTGAGGAACAGTTAATTCCTATCCTACACAAGCTGTTCTAGAAAAGTAGGAGTCAAAAATTGACCAGGACAGTTCATGAAGCTAACATAATTTTAATTCTAAAAATCAGGTAATGCCAAGAAAATGATAGGTCCATTTAACATGGCACAAAAATCCCACAGGAAATATTACCTAAGCAAATCCAATAATAGATATTTTAAATAATAACAATACATCAGGATTAAGTAGGTTTATCCTAGGAATTCAAGGATGGTTCAACATCAAAAATATATTTAGAGAAGAGAAACCATATGATAATCTCAATCAATAAAGAATCAGCATCATAAAATTCAGCAAAAGGCAAAACTGTAGAATAGAAAAGAATTACATGGGAGAGTATCTACGTAAGCTAGAAACAGGGAATAAATTTTAAAACCCATAAAGTCTATGATTAATTTCATCTCATTAATATTAAGGATTTTTATTCAATGGAAGACCCAGACAAACAGACAAATGATGCAGTGACAGAATGGGGGAAGAGATTTATAATGCCGAAAGTGGAAAAGGAATTGTTATAAAGAATAGATAAGAAACACCTGCAAATCAACAAGAGAACAGTAACCCTGAGAGAACAACAGGCAAATGATAATGAAAAAGCAATAAACAGAACATAATCTAGACTACAAAGATGACAAAGTTGAATAATTTTCACTGTGGACAGCGATGAGAAGGTGTTAAAAGCCCCATGCAGCTCTAGTGGAAGTGCAAACTGGCCGTATAATCATTCTGGCTTGAGCCAAAGCCTCAGTAAGAACTGCTCTTCTGACTTGATTACACTCTGTGCATATACTTCCTTTGGGAACTTCATAGGGAAAAATGGTTGATCTAGCACAAGATTTGGGTCTTCGACATTATAGATCCTGACCGCCCATCTCTACCTGATTCAGACCTGGTCTAAAGGAGAAAGAAGCAAAAACTCTGACTGTGTCTTTTTAATATAGGTCTAGACAGGATTTACATTTTCTATGAGATTTTAAAACATTGGCACAAAATATCGTCCAAAAATTGTGGTTGATGGAAAGTTGTTATATACTTAGTTTTTAACACAATTTCTTCAGCAAACATGACTGAGTTCTAGTTGTACTGGAGAGCTGGAAAACAAAGGATAGAAAACATTTTATCTCAGAAAGAAAATGAAAAAATTTATCTCTGAGAAAGAATAGTTCCTGACAGAAGAAAGGGATCTTGGGATTTCAGTAACCCTGCAGTATCAAAAAACAAAAAACAAAAAACAAAAAACCCAAAAAACAATTACATGATCTTTTTTCTCAACCAAAGGGAAATACAGCTACTGTTTAGCCAAGGAATGCGAACTTCAAACCTAGGCACTGAATAGGCCAGGCAGTGTAAGGAGGTGAATCCGAGGTGAGAAAAGGAGCTCTCCTGGCTCCTGAAGTCAGTTGTAGACGCATTCACACCTCAGAAAGGAGCAAGGATCCCACGTGGATTGTGACAGACAAGAACAGCAAAAGGGTCTCCAACTCTACATTCAAACCCATGTTCAGTCATCATGGTAATGGCAGAGGCTTGTTTAGAAAACTAAACAAGATCTCTGGCAGACCCTACTAGGAAGATAAGAGTAAATGTACATCATAACCTGACTCGATCATAATCACCAAGATTCAGAGGCCAAAACTGTTCTTAAATTTTCAATGATGAAAATCATTCTGGCTCCACCTGGACCAATCAGAAATCATAAAGGGTGAACAGACACCTAAACCCTTTCTTTATTAATACTGATTTCTCTTTGTCTTGTGACTTTCTCCCTTTTTTCTTTCTTTCTTTCTTTTTTTTCTCTGCTAAAAGCCCTCAGGTCCAGGCTCCATCTGGACCAGTCGGGGATTATTAAGGATGAACAGCCATCTAAACCCTTTCTTCTTATCATTATTATCATTTTTATTTCTTTTTTCCTTTTGTATTTGTTTGGTTTGGCTTTTTGTTTTTTCTGCTAAAAGCCCACAGGCCCAGAATACAACCAGAGAGCCCAAATAAAGGACACACCAAGAACAGCAAGTGGAGAAAATCTGGGAGACGGCAACACTGAACTCCACAAATCTCCTATCACAGAAGGTTGCTCAACTAAGGCAAGGAAGCAAAGCAGGTTAACACAAGGAAAGAACAAAATTAAATAAACAAATAAATAAAAAGCAAGAACAGACACCCAAAATGGGGAAAAAAAGAATCAGTCCATCACCAAAAGGAAAGGGAGAATCCCCAGAAAGAACACAAAATGAAACAGAGGCACCTGGAATATCATATAAGGAATTCAAAATAATGATGATAGAGAAGCTCAGTGAGCTCAGCCATATCAAAGGAAACTATAAACAACTCCAGGAGAACTACAAAGAACTCCAGGGAAATTACAAAGAACTCCAGGGAAATCACAAAGAACTCCAGAGAAGTTACAAGAAACTTAGTGAGAACTACAACAGCATGAAAAAGGACATGGAAACTATCAATAAGTGCCAGGAGGAAATGAAGAATACAATTTCTGAACTGAAGAATACAGTAGAAGGAATCAACAGTAGGCTAGAGGAAGTAGAGGACCGGATCAGCGAGTTGGAGGATAATGTAGACAAATACTCCAAGACAGTACAAGAGAATAAAAAAACGCTGAATAAGACTGAACAGGGGTTAAGAGAGCTGCAGGACAACATAAAACGTAACAACATCTATATCATAGGGATACCAGAAGGAGAAGAGAAACAAGGAGTGGAAAACCTGTTCAAAAAAGTCATGATAGAAAATGTCCCTAACATGATAAGTGAAAACATTAATCTAGTTCAGGAAGCACAGAGGGTCCCAATGAGGAACAACCCAAACAGACCAACACCAAGGCACATTATTATTAAAATGGCTAATTTCAAAGACAAAGAGAGAATCCTAAAAGCATCAAGAGAGAAAAGACAAATAACATACAAAGGGGCTCCAATAAGGCTATCAAATGATTATTCAACAGAAACAATTCAAGCCGGACGGGAATGGCAAAAAGTATTTCAAGTAATGGTAAACAAAGGCTTGCAACCAAGAAAACTCTACCCAGCAAGGCTCTCATTCAAGATAGAAGGAGAAATAAGGAGCTTCCCAGACAAAAAAAAAGACTAAAAGAATACATCTCTACCAAACCAGCATTGCAAGAAATGCTAAAGGGTCTGCTATAAAAATAAGTAAACAAATAAAATGAAGAAACAGAGAAAGCCAAAGAGGAATACAGACACAAAGGGAGAGAATGGCAATGAATAAGTATCAATCAATAATAACCTTAAATGTAAATGGATTAAATGCACCAATCAAAAGACATAGGGTAGCTGAATGGATAAGACAACATGACCCACATATATGCTGTCTTCAAGAGACCCACCTCAGAACAAAAGATCGACACAGATTGAGAGTGAAGGGATGCAAAACTATATATCAAGCAAATGGAAATGAAAAAAAAGCTGGAATAGCAATACTTACTTCAGATAAAATAGATTTTACAATGAAGGCCATAAAAAGGGACAAAGAAGGACATTTCATAATACTTAAGGGAACAATCTATCAAGAAGAAATAACTCTGATAAACATATACACACCCAACATAGGAGCTCCGAAATATATAAGGAAAATCTTGGAAGACTTTAAGAAAGACATAGACAGCAACACACTAATAATAGGGGATTTTAATACTCCACTATCAACAATAGACAGATCTTCCAAACAAAAAATCCCCAGAGATGTGGCATTGAACAACACTCTAGAGGAAATGGACCTAACTGATATATACAGAGTCTTTTACCCCAAAGAAGCAAAATACACATTTTTTCCAAATGCACATGGATCATTCTCCAAAACAGACCACATGGTATGTCACAAGACAAGCCTCCACAAATACAGGAAAATTGAAATCATACAAAGTATCTTCTCAGATCACAATGGCTTGAAACTAGAAACCAAATTCAAGGGAAAACCCCAAAAATTCTCTAACTCATGGAGACTGAATAACATGCTTTTAAGCAATGAAGGGGTCAACAATGAGATCAAAGATGAAATTAAAAAGTTCCTGGAAACAAATGACAATGAACGCACAACAGCCCAAAACCTATGGGATACAGCACAGGCAGTTCTCAGGGGGAAATTTATAGCAATACAGGCCTTCCAAAAAAGGTTACAAGAAGTTTATAAAAATGACCTAACCACAAAGCTGCAAGAACTAGAGGAGCAACAACAAACAAAGCCCAGAGCAAGCAGAAGGAAGGAAATCATCAAGATCAGAGCAGAACTAAATAACTCAGAGATTCAAACTACAATTCGAAGAATCAACTGGTCCAGGAGCTGGTTCTTTGAAAAAATAAACAAAATTGACAAGGCCTTATCCAGACTCATCATGAAAAAGAGAGAGAGGACCCAAATAAACAGAATCAGAACTGAAAGAGGGGAAATCACAACTGATACCCCAGAAACACAGAAGATTGTAAGAAATTACTACAAACAACTGTATGACAAAAAATATGACAACCTGGATGAAATGGACACATTTCTGGAAATGCATAATCTATCAAAACTGAACCCAGAAGAAGCAGAAAGCCTGAATAGGCCAATAACAACTAGTGAAATTCAAGAAGTAATCCAAAATCTCCCAAAGCACAAAAGCCCTGGACCAGATGGCTACACAGGTGAATTTTACCAAACATTTAAAGAAGAACTAACTCCTATCCTCCTCAAACTATACCAAAAAATTCAGGAAGAGGGAAGACT
>PVIW01007126.1:0-76881 GCA_004026585.1 Noctilio leporinus | reverse complement strand
CAGTCAGTGAAGGACAGGTATCATATGATCTCACCCATTACGGGACAATAATGAGCAAAACTAACAACAAGCAAAACAGAACCAAGTGTATGAATACAAGGAATAGGCCTGCAGTGGTCAGGGGGAAAGGGGTTGGGGGGAGGGGGGAGGCAGAGGCAAAGAAGGGGAGCAGCTTAGACAAGAACCTAGTATAAAGGAATCATGGACATGGACAACAGGTGGGATTGACTTTGGGGGGAATGGGTGGGTGGGGAGGGGGACAGAGGGGAGCAAAAAGGGATGGATGTAATACAACAATAAAATTTAAAAAAAAAAAAGAATTTAGAATGTTCTCAGATATGACATATGCAAAATTATAAGGATGCCAGTATATAGTGACGCTCACTAAATATTAGTTGAATAAATAAAAAGACCAGTAAAAAAAAAAAGAAAAGAAAAAAGAAAAATCGGCCACAAATACATACAACCTAACAAATATGTGTCACGCTTGTTAAAAATAATTTTTTAATTGTGTATTTTTACTGTTGAAGAAGAAAAATCTGTCACAAAGCTAGGTGCCCTGGCCATATAAAGATGTGAGAGAGTCAGGGAGGGCTCAGGGACAGGGAAAGACTCTGCACCATTCCTGTTTTATTTGGTTCAGGATGACAAGTCCCCAAAGCAGACCTGCAATAACCTGACTCCAAGAACAGGGTGACCTCACTTGAGTTTGTTCAGATCTGTTCACAGCAATTAACTCCGGGACTAACCACGACCTGGCTTTGCAAGTATGATTTACATTTCCAGAACTATGCATCAAGTCCTACCCTCTAAGGAACTGGGCATGTGAAAATTTGAAATTTGACCCCTAGTAAAAGCTTTTAAAAATAATGACTAGCCCTGATTAGTGCAGCTCAGTTGGTTGAGTGTCATCCAGCAAAGCAAAAAAGTTCCCGGTTCGTTTCCCAGTTCAGGGCACATGCCTGGGTTGTGGGTTCAGTCTCTGGTCAGGGCACATACAAAAGGCAACTGATTAATGTTTTTCTTTCACATCAATGTATTTTTCCCTCTTTTTCTCTCTCCATTACCCTCTCTCTAAAAATATATAAATAAAATCTTTAAAAATAATCATCACAACCAACCTTCCACTAAATTCAAGAAATACATAAATAATTTCCTGTAGAACTATGCCACCAAGAAGTATTTATTAAGTACCTAATTGCATATGGTTTTGGACTAAGTACTGTATAAGGAGATTTGCATAAAACTGGTCTCTCTCACTCTCCAGTTTTAAGACCTTACCATGTAAGGTAGATAGCACTCACCTGGACAAACAGGTTCTGGACACAAAAGCAGAGAGTAACTTGAAATCATACCTGTGACTGGTCGCTAAAGCATTCATCTGGCCACTGTCAATGCCTTTTTGGGATGGGAGCCAGGAAATAGCATATGGGGTGTATAGCTGCTGGGTTTCCAAGAGATGCTTGGGCTCAGTGGCAGACACCACCCAGGCCTCCTAGCAGATACCAAGTCAGTCTCCTGGTAGGGAAAGAAAGCTTTTGGGATTTGGGGATTAGGTTCCATACCACTGCAGTGGCTTGGGGGGGGGGGTGTTGTTGCTGAGGGTAAACAGATGAGTCGAATTGGGAGGGGTTGGAGGGCCAGCAGCTCGGGTGTGGCCAGTGGAGGACTGTGAAGCAGAGAACCATGAAGCAGAGGTGGCTCTTCCGAGAGGAGTCAGGTCGGGGGGAACCAACCAGAGAACAGCTGTTGCTGGCAGCCCCACCCATGGCTCCCGGCCCACGGGGCTTCTCAAGTCTTCAGTTGTGTCCAGAGACCTAAGGTGACTCTAGAATGTTTGGTTGGTGGGTATAGGGAAGCAAAGGGTCCAGGTAAAAGTTAAAACATGTGTTTTGGAAGTCAAGGGGTCAGAGCATGAAAACATGTCCTGCCCAGGGGAAATGCTAAGTGACAGGATCACTTACCTGAGAGAATGACATCCTCAATGAGATCTGCTCTTGATGATGAGGAGACCTCGGCAAAGCCCTTGATACTTCAGCCAGTTAATGAAAACCAAACAGAAGGGATAACCAGGAACCATAAATTTTCAGCAGACCAGCTGTCTGTAGTTTAGAATCAGACCTTGTAAAAGAGATATAGATAAGTAGTTAAACCTGACTCAGCATCATAAAACCTCAAAAGTAAACAGAATTCTGTCATTAAAAGCTATCACACTCACTAATTAATACCTGTAAGCTGTCCAAACCATTTAGATCAGTGGCAGCATCTCCCCTGTTCCCACAGACCAGATCCCAAACACAGATCCCCCATTTTACTCGTGAGAGGGGCCAGGTGCTAGGTGGAAGCATTCCATGTCAGCCCCCTCAATAACACACATCTCTGTAATGATACATGCACATATTTGTTTTTTAAAAAACATCTAAGCCATCTTAATAAGAAAAAAATAGATGATGGGCAAGTGGCTAATAAATTTGCTCCACCCCAATTATGTGCACAAAGAAGCAAGGGATGTTTATTATAATGGTTAAGTTTTGTTTTTTGTTTTTTTTTTTTTTAAGGAAACAACTTAAATAGGGAGATGGGTTAAATTTTGGCATACTCATGAAATTCATTGTAGCTATGAAAAAAGAATGAAGTAGACTTATATGGAAAAGACTGAATAAATATCTTATGGAAAGACCTCAAAGACATATAATTCAGTGGAAACTGCAACACTACAGAAAGCATGACATTACTTATATAAAAGCTGTCACAAAACTATATATTTCTCTATGTAAATACGGTCATGCAAATGAATACAAGAAAATCTGGACAGATTTATACCAAACTGATAATAACGACTACCTCTGAGGAAGGATCTAGGTTGGGGTTTGGGGAATTAAAAGGGGTTTTTGTCTTTATCTGTATTGAATTTTCTTTTACAAATGAAAATAGAATGTATTCATGTGTTACTTGTGCAAGTAAAAGTTAATTTTAAAAGAATAGGAAAAAGGAACAGAGTACTGTCTTCATTAGCCAGAAAGATAAATAAAGAGTTGACTGACAAATTATGTATAGAGAAGAATGGAACTTCTCAAAGAATTAAGCAAGAGAATCCTCCATCCTCTCCTTCACGCCCAAGACCCCTAGAGTTGACTGTTTGGCACACAGGTCCCATGCATCTCTCTCAGCTGGGTGACCCCAGCTATCCATTTTGAAGCAGCAGTGGCACTTCACGCTACTGTCCTACATCCTCAGAATAAGGAACACACACACACCTAGGAACAATGATTGTGGGAACTAAATAGCTAGGAACCCCACTTAACATGATAATCTATAGCTCTAAAACTCAATGTCAGGCCATTTCTCTTAACCTTTCCAAGGGAGCTTCATTACACAAGGACTTTAAAGGCTCTCATTACCACATGGCTCAACCTTGGTGAGTCAGAGCTATGGTTTTAAAACAGACACTGCTACAGTTTGAATGTACTGAACCGACATTTTAACAAGTAACCCACGAGAATTGGTGAATGACAAGGGTGACAAGAATACAGCATGTCCTCAGCCTAAGAATCAAAAGACAGAGTAACATTGGGTCAGACCTTAAGGACTAAAAAAATAAAGAAAGAAACAGCAACAAAACAATCTAAAACAGGGAACTTGGAAAAGGATGAAACCTAGAAATAAAAAATAACTAGATGTCAGGCTGGTAGCTTTATTTTCCTCAGTATTTTCACCTTCATCCTTCACTCTTGTTTTTTTCTTTTTACCCCACATGGGAGGTTAAAATGGTGAGGCATGGATGAGCTTTCCATCCTCAGAGAATGTTTGGCATAAAATATTAACTACCTCAACCTTTATTTTCATTAAAGAGGAACAAAACAAAAATTTTTCATCTCAACCCCAATAACATGAACATTTAAAAAATACTTTGCTGGCAAAAATTACAGTCACAGATGCACTGAGCCAAATAGCATCATGTTGCCTTCAGATTAATTTAATGACTTGTGACTTCCTATGGAGGTTCATTTTCAAGGAGTAAGTATACTAAAAATGGTATTGTTATCTTGACTCTATTCAAAATATAGAAAAAGATGATCATGTGCTGATTCTGATGTCTAATTGGAAAAATGTTATTATATATAGATAATGTACCTACTGTAATCTACCACTTGTAGGATTTTGATAAATGCAATGAAACCCAATTAAAGTTCTGTTGTCTTAGTTGTTGAATCTAGGTCACTATACATATTGCTCTCTCTCTATATATATATATAGATAGATAGATACATATATACATCTATATATATATATAGATATACATCTATATATATATATAGATAGATAGATATACATCTATATATAGATATCTATATATAGATGTATATATGTATGTATGTATCTATCTATATATATAGAGAGAGAGAGAGAGAGAGCAGGCAATATGCTATTCACAAATTTCTGTATGTTTGAAAATTTTCATAATAAAAATTGGGGGAAATTCTGTTGTTTCTCTTAAAATCTCTCAGATTATCCTTTAGTCTCGCCTTGTTCAGACCTTCACTTGCTTGTGGGTAGTGACTTTGATGCAGCGTGTTTCTCTCATTCCATGTTGCAGTCCAGCCCATGTATAGCAGCCACATGACTCTTCTAAAACAAGTTTTTATTGGGCCACCCCCATCTCCGGGTGACACTCCACAAAACACCAAAATTCCTCTGCCCAGCTTTCCAGGTTTACAGCATTGAAACCCCCCCATTTCTTCTTAGTTCCCCATAACCCAGAACAGGCTTCCTATAGCCTCCACTTACCTCAAATTCGGCACTTAAATCCCATCCTAAGTCCTGATTCTCCCACTCATTTCTTGTCTTTAGCACCTGACGTGTGAACCAGCAACACCCAGAAAGAGGACACCCCTGCCACTTGGATGCAAATTTAGTATCTCCATTAGCAATAAAATTAGGGCCTCAAGGTTTCTCTCAGCTACTTGAAAACCAGGAAACAAAAGGTACAAGCACCAACCAACAGATGTTTATAGGTAAATTATTGATTTCAATGTAATGATGCTTCTAAAGGTAGACAAAAGTAGATTCACTAAAAATATGTGACTATATCATGCTTTTGTTCAGTACATGTTACTGAGTAAACAGTACATGCAGGCAGTTTTCTGGGCACTTAAAATATATCAATGAATAAAATAGTGAACATATATACTCATTAAATGTATATTTGAGTAGGGGCAGAAAACATATCTCAAGTACAAAGTAAATGTGTGTTACATAGTATATTGGGAGATGGCAAGTGCAGTAAAAAGGAGAAAAGGTTGGCCCTGACTGATGGCACAGTGGCTAGGTGCTGGCCTGTGAACCCAGGGGTTGCTGGTTTGATTCCCAGCCTGGGCACATAACCAGGTTGCAAGCCAGGTCTCCAGCCAGATCTGTGACTAGAGGCAGGTGAAGGGCAGCCATAGTTGATGTTTCTCTCCCTCTCTGCCTCTTTCCCTTCCCCTCTCTCTGAAAATAATAAATAAAATGTTTTTTTTTTTTTAAAAAAAAAAAAAAAGGAGAAAAGGTTGGAAAGGATAAAGGAAACTCAGTATGTGGTGAGAAATGTGGCAGTGGGGTGGGGTGTGCAATTTTACATGGCATGGTGACTGTCTTAGTCCATACTGGGGTAGGGGTAGGCTAAAACAGAATACCATAAACTGGGTGGCTTATAAACAATAGCCATTTTTCTCAGTTTCAGAGGCTAGAAATCTGAGATCAGGGTGCCAGAAGACTCAGTATCTGCTGAGACCCTAGTTCCTGGTTCATATATGATAGTCTTCTCACTGAGTCCTTACATGGTGGAAGAGGCTAGGGAGCTCTCTGGAGTAGCTTGTAAAAGTGCACAAATCCCATTCATTGGGGCTCCACCCTCATGACCTAATCAGCTCCCAATGGCCCCATATCCACATACCATCACATTGGGAGTTAGGGCTTTAACATATGAATTTGGGAGGAAACACAAAATTCAGAACCTATTATACACAGAGGTCAAATTGAGAAACTGACATTTGCAGAAAGCCTTGAAGAAGGTAAGGGAGTTGGCCAGAATGTATTTGGGGGAGTAGCATTTCAAGCAACCACACAGAAAAAAAGCTAAGCAGGAATGAGCCCAATGCAAGCACTCAGTACCTCAAACCAGAAAACACCAAGTTTCCTAGCAGACTTCTTCCTCCCTGATATTCTCTACTTGAGTATGTCAGACTTTTCAGCTCCTACAACATCTTCTGCGTTTCATATGACAAATATTCACTAAATATTAATTAAGTAGGGAACAAAGAGATAATGCTATACTTTTATAACTCTCAGTCACTTACTGAGCACAGCTCTCAGGACTCTCAAAAAATGTTTGTTAACTGATTTGGTAATGAATGGCCTCCTATGCTACTGAAGTTCATTATTATTTTGGAACCCTTTTCTTCAGTTGATTTCATGTGGTGTCCTTTGGAGACTTCTAAATAGAATTTAGAACACAATAGAAGAATGAAATATTCCACTTTCAACCCCTAATGGAAACTGGCCAAGTCTGTGTGTGGAAAGAAGAATGGAGGCAACAGGCAGAAGGCAGGGAAGGAGGGAGTCGCAAGACCTTTTAGGAACACTGTGTGGCCCGCCTCTGGGAAACCCAGCCAACTGGTTCAGCTTCATTTTGTCCAGCATCCAGGGAGGCTCCAGTGCTCAAGGACAACATGGCTGAATAGGAAGTCTCTGCAAAGTGAAAATAATGAGGCATACCAGAGAGAGCTACAATTTATACATTTCAACTTAAAAACACAAGTAATGAATCATGTTTATCACCAGATGGAAGTCATTAGGGAAGGGGAGTTGGATAAAAATAAAGAAACAAAACAGGATTTTATCTGTTCACTTAGTCATGTATTATCACTCAGCTATACACACACTTTAACAAGCAAAATTATCCAACTGGAAAACACCTTGTCACCTAAATTAGATTGAATTTTTTCTTAACCATGATGGAGAAATTGATGTTTTTTCTTTTCTCTTTTTTTTTAAGAAATAATACAGCTTAAAAAAAGTTATTTATTAGTTTTAGAGAGGGGGGAAGGGAGGGAAGCAAAGTGGGAGAGAAGCATCAATGTATGGTTGCTTCTCACCTGCCTCCAGAGCTATGGACATGGCTGGAGACCTGGCTTGCAACCTGGTTATGTGCCCTGGCTAGGAATCAAACCAGCAACCTTTGAATTTGCAGGCCAGCACCTTATCCACTGTGCCACCAGCCAGGGCTGATTTTTCTAACTAGAATTTAAAAGCCACTGATCTCTTTAGGATTTACATTCTTGACACAAGTTAAAGATGGCAGGTTATTTATTTCCTTACCTTACCCTGACACTTTTGTCATCTTCTGCGGAACATAATCACTTGTGGTATAATACCAGCTCCAGGCACAGGGGTCCATGCAACCATTCACCCACCCAGGGACAGCCTTGTGCCACAGTGTTGAACAAGGCAATGGGGTCCCTGCCCTTAGGGAACCTCTCATCTGGGAAACACAGACATTAAATGGGTAAAATCACAAATAAACCTTTAATTACTTAAACTAGTTAAACTTTTAAATTGCAGTTATGTTAAGTATCAGGAGAGAAGTTTAGAGGGATTCACTTAGGTAGTGAGTGGGGATGGGCATGCAGAGAGGTCAGGTTTTCTTGAGGAAGTCATGCCTAAGCTGACACTTGAGGAAGAGGAGGCCTTAGTCAGGATGCAAGGGAGGGGTAGAAGTTTCCCACAGAGGAAAAGAACCTAGTGATGTCATGGAACTAAATGGGTAGGGTTGCTTCAGATCATTAGGGTGGGAAGGGATTTTAGCAGTCATGGTTCTCCAAGAAACAGAACCAATAGGATGTATACATAGATTTATTATAAGGGACCGGTTCATGCGTTTATGAAGATAGCAATGTCCAAGATCATCAAGTGAGTAGGCAACCTGGGGGCCCAGGGGAACAGATGGTGTATTTCAATCTCAAGTCCAGCAGACTGGGGACCCAGAAAGAATCTATATTTTAGTTTAAGCCCAGAAGAGGGAAAAAGCTGATGTCCCAACCTAAAGGCAGTTATAGCAGCCCGAACAGATGAGATCTTTTTGAGAAAAAATATGCCAGCCTTTGACTAGAAGCTAGAGGGAAGGCAGTGGGCAGGTTGGAAACCCTGGAAAGGAACTGTGGGGAAGAGCTGCAGGGAGTGGTGCCGCCCACCGTCCCCCAGGACTGAGATCCTGTGAGGGGAGGGTCTCTCTGGGCAGCACGCACACAGGGCCCAGGTTGCTGAGAGCCTACAGGAGGGGAAAAGATGGACTGACACACCTTCGAGCCTGTCAACACGCTACAAGTAGATTCACATTTGGATGGTTATTGTTGTTTTATGTTATATTTATGTGTTTTCATATGAATTTTTAAAATGTTCCTTTAAACAAAAAACCCACTCTGCCTTACAGAGCTCGACTTCGCTCCCCAGTGCTAGGTACTGATAATAGGGGCAGGGTGACATTTTCATACAATTCTGGCTCATTGCTTTGCTTCTGGAATTGCAAATCCAAGGATCCAATGGCACAGTCTGAATACATCCAGGAGGGGTGGGCCTCCCACCAGAGGTGCCCTGAAACGCAGGAAACAACTTCCAAACCACATGGTGCAATCTGGACCTGTTACAGGACAGATGGAATTCTGAATTGTTTGATTCCATCAGCAGAACAGAGGAAGGAAACGTTTTAAAATGAGATTATGTTATTTTACTGTTCTTATTATGAAACCTGCCCGAAATGAACTTTAAATATCGGCAGCCCCTTTTGTGGGAATGAATGGGATTCAGCCAGCAGGAGCTTTGCGGGGAAGTGGTTCCATTATGAAAGATACAGAGAGGCAGAGGTTGAGATGAATAATGGATCCCTGTGGGGTCCTTTGGCTAGGTGGAAAATCAGGCTCTAAAGCGCAGATGTATGTGTTAGGAGAGCACCGGTATCTTTGAAAAAGCTCTGTGCCCCATAAATAGTAATTAAGGAGTCCTTTTTCAAAAGACATCAATTGTAATGAATAAAAAGACTCCTGCATTTTTGGCCCTCAAAAGAAATGTGATTGACAATTAGTTATTGTACAGAGAGGGGAAAAGTCCCAAAAGATATGAAAATCTCCCCCAAATATAATCACGCAACCATCCTTTATAAGGCTAAGCTGTCTATGCAGAATTTTCCAAAGGAAGTTGACTGTATTAGTCAGCCCCAAATCCCACTGAAAAATAATTAAAAAAAAAAAAAAAAGGATGTTTTGCAAGCATCCTGTATGTAGATCCAGGGTTAGCCCGGAATCTGTCTCCTTTGTGTGGGTGTCCCACACACGCTTGTAAATGTGGGGTTCCTCAAGACCCCGCTGAGTACCAGAGCCCATATCTAACTGCTCATGTGAAACTGCCACTGACAAGTTTAGAACATCTGACATTTAATTACCTTCCCCATGTTCCTCCTAGTCGTCACCAACTTCTCTATCCAAATTGTGTTTGAGAAATAAGTCAGAGAAGCCAGGCAGATGGAGACCTTTATGGCTGACAAAATTCGTCTTGGAAAATGTGGCTTCTAATATCTGCAAACGAGTGGCTTCCTAATACTCACCCCTATTCAATAAGCCCCACCCACCCCATCCTAGGCTGTGCTGTGAGAAAGCAGACCCTCACTGTGTGGGGGGCTTGCGCCTTGAATTTTTACAGCTGGGAGTGGGCAGAGCAGACCTGCGCTGGTTGCAGGCAGGCTGGTTCTGCAAGAGAAGGGCATACTTGAACTCTGCAAACCCAGTTTCTCTTTCCTGATGTAATTCCTTCTCTAGGAAGTGTCACGACAGAAGGAAACTAGAGTGATATGCTAGCGAAACTCCCTCTACATGGCAGAAAACACCAGAAGAAGTGTGACCTACTGAGCTACCACCATTCCCTCCTCCTACTAAAGTCACCCCCATGATGTGACACCCCTCCCTAGGCTGGACTGAGGTCCTTAATGTGGCTCTCCTGGCACCCGGGGGCTTTGAACAGAATGAGAACCAGCGTGGAGGTCCACACCAGACTGGCGCAGGCACAGAAGCCCCTTTCCACAGAGCCTCTGCTAGGGGGCCTAACACAGAGGGAGGGCCTGTCCTCCTCACACAGGGCTTTGGGAGACGGTTCTTTTTAACGTCCAGAAGACAGAAAACACAGGACTGCCCAAGACTTTGAGGTTAAATGATTCCGTCCATGTCACAATGATTTGGCTTCCTGGTAACAGAGTGAGCTCTCACACATTCAGCTGGTCTTCTTTTAAAACCAGGGCCGCTGTATTCAAAGTCTCCCTTCCAAGGAGATGTAAGCAGCCCCCGACACAGGGTTGCAACACACATGGCGTGCTCACTGTTCTGCAGGCACTACGGAGAATGTGGTGTAATCACCACTTATAATCTACAACCTGTCCAACTCTGTGCCATCCCACTCTAGTGTTTGCATTCTTCTTTGCAAAGGGTAATATTTAAGCCTGAAATGTTGCAGAGAACAAGGAAGAGTGCGCTCACATGTAGGGCAAGCAGCCCATGGGGGATGTCTAACCTCCCAGATTGAGGGCAGCAAGAAACAGAGTTATTAATATGTGAGTCACAACCTAGATGAAACAAGCGCTGTTCCCAGGACAGAGGAAAGCTTAGCACTGCTCTGGTCCCCACTGTAGGGGACCCTGCGAGCCACAGGACTAATCAGAGAGGCGGTGCTATTCATTGCTACTGAGAAAGCCCCAAGACCACAGATATAAACACACACCTAGGTCTAGGCATGTAAATTTGTGCAATAAATCCTTAAAGAGAAACCACCACCCTCAACTGTTTCACATACACCCTCCAACCATGCACTCCTTTAGTGACTTTTAAAGAGGTCTTGGTGTTTCTGTGAACCTTCTTCAGCTTTCGTAACTGTCCCACTGAGGAGGGGATAAGTGCCCAGTGGGACTTAGCTGAGTCCACAGCCTCTGTAGGCATGGCCCTGCCTCTAAAACATTAAAATGCCTGCATTTCACTTTGAGAGAAAAGACTGGGAATGCCGTTCCCTTGAGAATTTGGCAGACTTTAGTGAGTTCTTACCCTGCCAGGAAGGAGGAGCAGATCCTTGAGCTGAGTATTAAAAAATAAGATGGATGAGGTAAATATGAGAGGGATGGGTTGGGTTGGCATGTGGATGGCATTCCTAGGGGACCTCATGAAGAAAGGCATCCAAAGGGCAGAATTCAGAAGAACCATGTTGCAATCGCAAGGACTGGGAAGTGTGGTCAGGCCAGAGCTTGCCCTGTAACATGCAGGCAGTGGTGAGTGACAGGGTCAGAGCTGCATCACAAGACCAGAGGCCAGCGGGGAAGATGAACTTGCAGGAACGTGGAGAGACGGCACAGACACGAGTGGGAAGGCTATTGCTACAGTCCACACTCCGGGGAGTCTTGTAAAGTGAGGGTTTTGGACTGGTCCATAAATGCTCCAGACTGGGATAGGCAGTGGCATAGAGAGATTCAAAGACTTGTTTGAGGGGAGTGAGGACCCATCCAGGGAGTGGCCTGCGGGTCTCACCTGCGGGCCCCGAGGCGGGCAGAGTGAGCAGTCGCCAGAGGTGGGTACAGACTCCCACCTCTTTTATAGCTATTCATGTTCTTGAGAGTCAAATTTGCTCAAGATGTCTCAAAGGATATTGTGTATCCTGGGTATATACACACCAGCAGTGAAGGCAGAGGCTCACACAGATATGTTCCTAGTAACACTGTTCATAATAGCCCAAAGGCAGAAGCCACCCCACTGTCCAGCAGCAGCTAAATGAATAAATAAAATGTGCTCTATCATATTTGGGCTATCTTAAGAAGGAAGGAAATTCTGACACATGTTACAATATGAATGAAGCTTGCGGACGTTATACTGAGTGAAATAAGTCAGTCACACAAGGACAAATATTGCATGATTTCTCTTATATTCAGGTCTTAGTATAGTCAAGTTCACAGATACAGAATGTAGAATGGTGGTTTCCAGGGGGCTGGGGGAGAAGAAATGGGGAGTGAGTGTTCACTGGGTAGAGATTGTTTGGGAAGATAAGAAAGTTCTGGAGGTGGATGGTGGTGTTGGTTGTGCATCACTGTAATGTACTTAATGCCACTAAACAGTATACTTTGAAATAGTTAAAATGGTAAATTTTATGTTATATATGTTTTACTGCAATTTTTTTTTTTAAGACAGAAAGAAGAAGTCAACTAACATTCATTGAACACTGAATATGGAGCAGCACTGCCCTAATCGCTTTAAATGCTTCAGTTTGTTTAATTCCCAACAAAATCCCCTGGGCTCTGTGCAAGGTGGCCAGGATCTGCTCCAGCCAGGTGTTTAGAGATCGCTCTCCATTCTGAACTCCAGGCCTGGCCTTCTGGGGGAGGATTGCACCCAACATTATATAAGCTCCTGTTCCCAGGACAATGATCAGAACAACCATCCCAACCTGCCAGCACTTCCTGAGAAGAGGCACCACATTGTCTGCTGATGAGGAGCCCTAGCTCAGCTTCTAGGCGCTTCTCTGCCCTGCCCTGCCTCCAGCCCAGATGTGGTTGGGTTCAGAGAGAAAAGGGTCTCGTGTCCCGGGAATCAGAGGTCTGTGTGATCCAGAATGAGAAGAAGATGGACACGGCCTCCTCATGACTGGGCAGCCTGCTGTTTGAAGACCTCCGAGGCCCACAACCACAGCTTGCTGGAATTTGCAAGACAGTTAACACAGAGACTCAGGATTCTTCCCAACACAGCATCCTGGGGTTAGAGTTGCTCAGGAGGGGAAAACACCCTGCCATCCCTTGTCATTTGGCTGGGCTGTCCTTGGCTTTTGTTTTGACTCCTCCCAGAAAGGCTGCCTGGCTCTATGCCCCATCCAGGAAACTGGGACGCTACACTCAGCCTACTTCTCGGGGAAAGCACTGGGCAGATATAGCTCTACCTCCTGAAAAGACACAAAGCTACAAAATGAAACCTGCCCTCATCCTATCTCCACCCTCCCCAGTCAACTCCTGAGTGAGCTCACCCCTTCCTCTCTGCACAACATACTTAATCCTCTAATACTTCCCTGCTCCAACGTGAGCGCTATAGGAGGGCTCCTGGGATGGAGGCCATGTGCCCTTCGAGCCTCCGCTCTCGCTCTCTCGCTCTCTCGCTCTCTCTCTCTCTGGCTCTGGCTCTCACTACACACACACACACACACGCATACCTACAAACACACATGGTTAGAACAAGAGGGGAAAAAATCTACCTTTCAGATTACCAGGCTGCTCGGTCACAGAGTTGAGCGCACCCTCGCTGGCCTCTGGCCTCACCCCAGAGCCCACGGCCCACCTGGGACTGTGGGCTGCCGGAGTGCTGGGCCAAGAGCGAGGGGGCGGCCCTGCCCTGGTCGCTTGCACAAACAGCCTTCAAACAAGATCTGCAGGCCAAGCGCCCTTTGTTCTTTTGGGCACCTGAGTTGGCCTCTGTTAAACCAGGGCTCTGACTGCTCCCTCTTGGAGGAAACAGGTGCAATTTCATTGAAATGACCCAACTGCTTTCCCTTTAAAATCATAACTGACTTTAACAGCCACCACTTCTTTCCGGCCATCATCAGGACTGTGGCTCCTGCTGCCCTCTCTCCCCGTCGAATTTAGAATGAGAGAGCTCTGGGCTTGGAAAGAACCCAGGGCAAAGGGTAGAGAACACCCCCACCCTAACCCCTGCTTCCAGGCGAGGCCCACCTGGAACAGTGAGGGCCCATTTTTAAGGCTGACTTCTAAAGCTCTGTGGGGCAGTAGCTTCCGCCTGTGCTGTAGGATGGGGCTGTGAGCAGACGCTGTTTCACTTGCTATCCACGGAAAACAAAGGGGCGGCTGAACCTGTTCTCTCTGTACCAGCGGCTTTAATAAGCACCTCCAGCTGTAATTACCTCCGCCAGCTGGGCTGGCTGAGGAAACGGATGGCTTCCCCTCGTGCTGGGTGACTTCCAGCCCTGGGGTTCTTGGGACTGTCCCTGAATGTCTTGATCTGGCTTCTAAGGCACTTGATTTGTTACGTGAGTCACAGGCCAAAGAAAAGAAAAGGGGCCAAGGAAAATGACGGAAGAAAAAGTATGTAGAGGGAATGAGGCAAGTGAATGTTTATGTCGCAGTTACGCCTTTACCCTAAAAAATACCCATCCGAAACCTCAATTCACCACACCATGGGTCTGGTATCAAAGCCATCAGACTCATTACAGAAAGGGAATTATTTTATTTTGCTCCAAAATAAAATCCATCAGAAGTTTCCTTTCGGTGACTTCCTTGGCCAATTTTAATGATCACTAATTGTGTCAGAAATTCAATACCCACCTGACTGCTTCGAACCCCTCCCCATTGAGCAAAACAAGGTAGGCTTAGGTTGTGGAGCTATCCGCCTGGACTGGGGAAACACCAAGTGCTTTTGTAATTCGAGATAACAATAATAAGCGCTCATTTGGCATGAAAGAATATGAAATATAAATACCCACTCATCAAAGGGCTTCAAACATCTTTAAAAAGGAAAGAAAACAATCCAGTCCAGGAGACAGACCTGATAACAAAGCATCTCACAGGAGGGGTGTTCAGTGGGCGGCCAGGCTCCTCCGGCCTGAAGCCAGTGCAGCTGAGCTCCTGGGCTCTTCCTGCTCCGTCAGTGACAGACTGCAGAGGCAGGGGGCTCCCCACTGCATTGATCTTGTTTTTAAACCAGGTTGAAGTTGGGCATGGGCAAAGCGAGTCTTCAGCTTCCTCCTCCTGCCCACCCAAGCATCTGCGTCACTCCTTTCCTCCTTTCCCCAAGCCCCAGCCCAGCCCTGTGTTCTCCTAAAGCACAGGTGGCAAAAACAAGACCCGGGGGACCTAATCCCGCCCTCCACCTTGTTTCACCCAGCCTGGCACCTTTCGCCCAACACCTTGTTTCTACGCAGTTCACTTAACTGTTACGGAGTGGATACGTTTATACAGTCCTAAAATGACATTTGGTCCTTTGAAGGCAGCTTCAAGGCTGATGTGGCCCCTCGTGAAATGAGTTTGACACTCCTGTCCTAAAGCTTAGACTTGAAGTATGATGGTCATTCATCAAGAAGTGAAATAGCTGACCACTGACAGCTGTGCTGTTACTATTAAGAAGCATCTGCATTCTAAACAAAACCTTGAGGAAGAGAGTGATGATTAATTTTATGTGTCCATTTGACTGGGCCAAGCAATGCCCAGATAGCTGGTAAGTGATTTCTGGGTATGTCTGTGAGTGTGTTCCCTAAAGAGATTAGCATTGGAACAGTAGACTGAGTAAAGAAGATTGCCTTCCCCAATGTGGGTGGGCACTGTCCCATCTGCTGAGGTCCCAGGTTGAACAAAGACAAAGGAAGTGTGATCTGCTCTCTGCTGGTGCTGGGACATCTATCTTCTCTCGCTCTTGGACATCAGCATTGCTGGTTCTCAGACCTTAGAATTTGGACTGGATTTCCTGGACCTCTACCTTACAGATGAAAATCAGCATTTCAAAGTCTCCATAATCTCATAAACCAATTCTTCATAACAATGTTCTTTCTGTATCTATCTCTATATAGCCATATAGCCTATGGGTTTTATTTCTCTGGAGAAGTCTGATTAATACACATGCCTATACATACATATATATATATATATATATATATATATATATGTAGAATATATATCTAGAATTTCTAATATCAGAAGGAGGAGGAAGTATGAGGTAAGGTGAGGAATGGGGAGGAGCCCCACAGAGAAGACTTGAAGTCATGCTAAGAGGGTGACACCTAGGTGAGCCACACATAGGACCAGGCCAGGCTCTGTGTGGAAACCTGTTTTTCAGGAGAAACCATTGTGCAATGTCTCAGATTCTTCTCCTTAACCACCTTTGATCATTTATTTGACCAGAGGACAAGGCTGACCCACCTGCTGCTGGCTGTGTCTGATGCAGCCTCAGTGGTGTTCTACATGAGGGGACAGGGGCTCTGACTCCCCTACAAAGGGGCCTTATACACACAGGGTTGAGGGAAGTACCTGAGAACAGAAAATGGCATCAGCGGAAGTCAGAATGTCCCCAGGTGTGTCCCCTACTTGTCATCTGGGAGAAATGCAGATGCTCCAGAATCTGCTATTTAAACACACTAGTGACCTCATTTACCATCCTTGCCCAGAGAACCAGTTACACCTGCTCACCGCCCCTAGTCTGCTGATGCTAGGCTCAGATGCCAGGCCCAGAGAAGTGTCAGTGAGACCCAGTACCTGGGCAGACATGCCTCCCTGCACAGCCACACCAAGAAATATTTCTTCTTGGGTGAGGAAAGATTTCCTATGTTCGTGGAGAAATAGATGCCCCATGCCTCCCAAGTGCTATGAACCGTCCTTTTCACATGCTCCCCTAATGTTGCCCACAAAGGTTTTGTAAAGTTGTGAGCCCCACAAGTTAGCCCTTTGGATGGAGCCTGAACCACAGCACAGGGTCGGCCCTGCCTTAAGACAAGTGGGCCAGCCTTTGTCATCAGGCAGTCGATGTCTTCCAGCTGCCCTGCAGATGGGGCCCCTGCAAGGCGTCCTGAGCAAAGAAGACAGCAGCTGTTAGCAGCCAACCTGGACCGTTAGAGGGGATCTGGGGGAACCACTCGTGTCTATTACAACGCGAAACATTACGGGCATTCGAATTTACTTCTGTGCCTTTGACTTCATTTTTTTCTGGACAGGTTTCTGTATCAATTTGCATGGATGTTTCTTCCTTTTTTTCCTTTCTTAGTTTCACATGTTTGCTGTTCCAACACTTTATTTCTCTTTTAGACTGTTGTTGAGTTCTCTGTGGCTTACTTTCCTCTTATCAAATTGTTTTCATAATGTTTTTATTTATTCATATTCAGAGAGAGGGGAAAGGAGGGAGAAGAAGAGGGAGAGAAACCTTGATGTGTCGATTACATCAAGTTGCCCCTTGCACACCCCTAACTGAGGACCTGGCCCACAACCCAGGCACATGCCCTGATTGGGAATCAAACCCAATCCGTTTGCAAGCCAGCACCCAGTCCACTGAGCCACATCAGCCAGGGCTATCAAATCACTTTTGCGTCCGCTCTTCTGAACTACAGTTTGGCCACGTGTGTTCTGCAAGAAAAATAGCCATCTTTCTGTTCCTGGTAATCCTGGTTGCTTTTTGCATCCTGTTTTGGGGGGCCAGAGATGGAGGGAAGGTGGAGGTAGGACCTACTTTGGGTATCATGTTTTTTTCTTTGGCAACCAGTTTCCAAAGTTTACAGTGTGAGGTTGTGTTCTTTTCCATGCTTGATCGCCAACAGTGAGGACTTTTCTGTTGATTTCATCAGGCTTTGGAGAGAGAGAGACTTATGGTCTGGCTTTATTTACTCTTACAAAAATGCAGATCCATGGAGTTAGAAACCAGCATTCTACCAAGCAGGGTGTGAACAGCAGAGAAAAGAACAGGACACTGGGCTGTGGGGTCACCCTGTGGTTCTGAAACACTGGCCCCAGTGTAGTCCACATCTCACCTCTGCCAGTCTTCCATCCCTCACCTGGAGGCAGACTTCCTTGTAACCTCAACCAGAACCAAGGAAACAGGAACCTGCTTTCAATGGAGCTGACATCTAAGAAAAGACAATCCTTTCATTTCTGTTTGAAGCCGCCACCCTCACTCAAAACCAACCTTTCTACTCACATGGAACCCACAGAGATGACTTCACTGGCTGTCACCCTTGTAGGGCCTTGTAAAGGACCAACATTTTCTGGTTCCTCTGCTGATTCCTTCTCCAAGTGCAGAGGCGTCTTCTATGTACAGAGAGAATTTTTCCCAGAGACAATCACTAGCAATTTAGGCATTTGGGGCTAAAAATATGGCAAGTGCCCTCAGCATAGCTAGCATGGTGAGGGGAGAGTGGCCCCCATGGAGGTGGTTTTGACTGCCTTTAACCTTAACTACTTCCGAGAAGACTTTATCTCCAAATAGAGTTACCAGGGGCTAGAGCTTCAACATATGAAATCAAAGGGCACAGAATTCAGCCCATAACAATGAGGTGGTTATTAGGCACAGACCTTGCTGAAGAAGAGGGAAAACACAAATTTGTTCTCTGGTGAATCATCCCATCCACCTCCCGGGACCCCAACTGTGCAGCTCTTCACTGGGGCCACCATGTGCCAGGCACTCTCCAGTATGTCACACAACCGAGCAAGGAACAGCCTTCCTCCCCTCTGAGGTGTCACCTCTCTCTGGTGAGTTTGGAAAGGTGTGATGGCAGAAAGAGATGGGCCGTCCCCAGGTGGTCCAGAGCTCCCTATCTGACCGAGTCTCCTCCATCGGGTGTTCCTTCCTGCTCGGCCAGGGGCCTCCCCTCACTCGCTGTTGGCCACAACTCAGCGAGAGCCCGAGGGTCCCCGTGGAGCAACCTGGCTGCGTTTCCAGAAGCCTTTGGAGAGGGGTAGGGGGAGGTAAAAACTGGGTGGACCACACCTCTCCTTTTGCCCCCATTTATTACTCCAGTCAGTAGAGTCACCATATTATTAAACAAGTTCTGTCTGTTGGGGCGCTTTTGATGGCAAGTAAGATCAAACCTAACTCAAAGTGTTTCCAACAATAAGAGAAACTTATTGGTTCACATAAAGGAAAAGTCCAAAGGTGGTGTGGACTTTAAGTAAGGGTTGATCCAGCAGTTGCACAAAGAACACACTTTAAAAAACTTGCTGTGTAATTAATATACAACATTATATTAGCTTCATGTACATAACATAATGATTCAATATTTGTATATTGCAAAGAATATACTTTCCTTTCATCTTCTGTCCCTGTTTGTTTTCCTGTACTGGTTTTATGCTAGGGCTCCCTCTTCTTTGGCTACCAGATGGCCAAACATAAGTTCCTAAAATAAGCTGCCTCTGTCCCATAGAACAGGAAGGTATCCTTCCCTATCTAGACAAAAAGACCTGAGCATCATTCTAATGTGGACCATTGTTGGCCTCACACCCATCTCAGAACAAGTCAGTGCGCCTGGGACTATCTTAGAAAAACCAGGACCCATTTCTGGAGCTGGAGGGTGTTGGTAGAATATCTTTCCCACCCAAACCACAAGGATTGGACCACAAAGGGAGATTGACACAGATGATTGGGGGTCATCTTCGCATCCACTACACAAGTTACTAGGTTGTGCTGGAGCAAACACAACATAATTACAGCATGATGGGAAAATTGTATGTAGATAAAATATGCCTTGTCCTATGGTCCAGGGGCAAAGTCTTTCAGGAATACCTTCACTGGACAGAATTATGGTCCCCAAAGAGAGGCCATACCCTAATTCTTGAGACTGTGACTATGCTATCATATCCCCATATATCTTACCTTACATGGTAAAAGGGTCTTTGTGGATATAATCAGCTGACCTTAATATAGGATGATCTGGGTGGGTCCAATATAATCACATGAGCTCTTAAAAACAGAAGAGGTAGTCAGAGAATCCAAAGTATAAGAAGGATTAAACCCTGGCTGATGGCATAGTGGATAAGGCACTGGCCTGCAAACCCAAAGGTAGCTGGTTCGATTCCCAGCAAGGGCACATAACCTGGTTGCAAGTCAGGTCTTCAGCCAGATCCGTAGCTGGAGGCAGGTGAAAGGCAACCATACACTAATGTTTTTCTCCCTTTCTTCCTCCCTCCCTGCCCCTCTCTCTGAAAATAATGAATAAAATATTTAACAAAAAAAAAAAGAAGGATTCAGTGCACCATTACCAGCTTGGAGGTGGAGGTAGCCCAGGGGAAGGAGTAGATGACCTTTAGATGCTCCAGAGCAGCCCTTGGCTGACAGTAAAATGAGGATGAGGACTTTAGTCCTACAGTGGCAGGGAACTAAATGTTGCCAACAATCTGAGTGATCCTGCCCTCTCTCTGCACCAGGTACTGTACACTATACCTTTTGCTCAGTTCATGTGGGAGCCCGCTGATGGACCAGGAAGCTTCTCAGCACAGAGGTGAATAAGCTCAGGCTCAGAGAGGCCCGGCAATCTGCGCAAGGCCAGCCAGCCATTAAGCAAAAGAATGAGGTTCCAAACGCCAAGACGCAACTTTACCTGTTATGGAGGAATAACTACATCAACGCCTGAACCATCACGCTACCCGCCTGCTGGTTACAGAGGGCAATAACAGTTGTAGTGGGCCTCGCGGCCTTCAGGTAGGACAGGGTCCTCCTGGGAAAGTTGAAGAGTGTGTGTGACAACAGGTGAGTAGGGCATGGCTTTGCAGTGGGGATTAAAGAAAAGCAAGACACACCAAAAAAAAGTCTTTTGTTGTTCCAGCATGGGATGGTTGGCATAACGCTGTTATAGGCCCACAGTAAGCAAAGTGCTGGGCTCACACTGTGAAGTCTGGGGAAAGACTGGGGGGAGCGGTGGCACACCACCCCAAATCTATTAACTTTGAGTCTGAAAGAGTGTCACTGGTACCTCCATTTCTAACAAGCTCCCAGGTAAACTGTAGGGTCAGTGATATTTAAGACATTGGTGTTAATGGTTGAATAGCAACCCCCACCAGAATTCGTATGTTGGAGTCCTAACTCCCAGTACCTCAGAATGGGATATTATTTGGAGGAAGAGTTTTGTTTTGTTTTTAAAGATTTTATTATTTCCAGAGAGAGAGGAAGGGAGAGGGGCAGAGAGGGAGAGAAGCATCAATGTATGGCTGCCTTTCACCTGCCTCCAGCTACGGACCTGGCTGGAGACCTGGCTTGCAACCTGGTTATGTGCACTGACTGGGGAATCAAACCAGTGACCTTTGGGTTCTCAGGCTGGCACCTTATCCACTGTGCCACAAGCCAGGTCCATGGAGGAAGAGTTTTTACAGAAGTAATCAGGTTAAATGCAGTCATTAGAGTGAGCCATAATCCAATGTGACTAGGGTCCTCATAAGAAGAGGAAATTTGGACACAAAGATGCGCTTAGAGGGAAGACTGTAGAAGAGACGCTGGGAGAAGATGCCACCTGCAAGCCAGATCCTTCCCTTCCAGCTTCTGAAGGAGCCAACTCTGCTGGCACCTCGACCTTGGGCTTGCAGCCTCCAGACTGTGAGATGATTAAGCTACTCTCCAGGCTGTTAAGCCACTCAGTCTGTGGTGCTTTGTTTCAGAGGCCCTGGCAAATGAATGCAATGGCTGCACAGAGAGAAGGACATTTACAGAACATACATCCACTGCAGGGCTGGGGTGAGGACACAGAATATTCTGAACCACAACTCAGAGGAATAGTGTTCCATTTTCCTTGGAGCTGTGAGAAGCTTCTCACACAGCGTTCTTCTTCGAGCGAAGTAATCTGAGAGCTGCAGAAAAGCCAGTGTCTGTTTTCTGGGGCAGGGAGGGGACACGGAACAAAGGATCTGCCCTGGTGAGCTGAGAAAGTGGGAGGAAGAGCGAGAGAAACAGGGATCCTGGGAGATAACAGTTTTTATTCATTATTTGTCCTTAACTCCCCAGCTGATGCCACGATGGGGGGTGGTCTTCTTTTCTCAACCCACAGGAGCTTGAAAAATAGGGCCCTGCTGGTGTTCTGAGCAAGCATTTTACTTTATAAAATAAATGGTCCTCTAACAAAAGTCTCCTGTAGGGGGGTGTCCGCTGGGTTCTCCAGGGTTCCAGGCAGTGGTTCCCACTTCAGGGTCTCTGTGTTCCTTGAGTGGGGACAGGGCTGGCAGGAAGTGATGCCAGTCAATTACTGGGCAGCCTCTGGTCTGTCAAGTGAGAATCAGAGAATCCTTTGCCCCCAGTAGAGCCCTTTAGGCTTCATGTTCCTGGAAATCCTGTCTTTGCAAGAGAGCAAATGGGGTAAGGGCAGGCAAACCCCAGATTTCCCTGGGGCCGCAGGGTAGGACCTGTAACCCCTGCAGCAGTGGGTCAATAAACGCCTGTTGAGAAGCAGTCGCAGGGGGTACACAGCTGCTCCACCAAGTCCCTCAGGCTTTAGGGTGGTCACCAGTCCGCCTTTTTCTATCTTGTCCTGCCCAGTGCTGAATTCTTCCCCTTCCAGCCTAAAAATTCCCCTGTTTAAAATGAGCTTGACTTCCCTTTCCCTCTACCCTAAGAAATTGAGATGCATTCCATAGCATGCCGTGGCTGGAGAGGATCTTCGGAATCTCGTCAGCTGCCCTGATTTTATCAACAAGAAAAAGGAAACTTAAAGAAGTTAAGGGCATTGCATCTGAGACAATTAATGACAGCATGTGGCGAGCACAGCCTACCTCCTGCACCTCTCCAGGGATCTTTTTATAACACAGAAGCCAAATTCCAGTCCCACTAGGCATGAGAGGACCGGAAGGGTGCGGAGGGAGAGTTCCCTGATCAGGTTTGTTTTCAAAACACAGCAGAGAGGCCCAACCTGTTTCTGTTCTGTACTTGAGCATAAATTGTCCTCCTGCCCAAAATGCTCTGTACCCACCCTTGTCACTTGGTCCACATCTTGTCCTTCTTCAGATCTTACCTTGAACATCATTCTCCCCCTTAAACAAACAAACAAACAAAAAGCCATTCCTGATTCCACAGACTCCAAAAGAACCTAATGTAAATGATCTCTCCACACCCTGCTTCTCTCGTGTGGCACTTTTTGTTAAAATTGCATCCTTCGTGGGTTCAAGATTTGTTTTCCACTAGCCTAGAAACTTCACAAGGACCACAGCCACTTCCTTCTCATCCTAGTGTTCCCAGCACCTCTCACAACAGCTCATACAATAGGCAGTTTGTAGATATGTGTTGATTTGATAGCAGAATTAGCAAATGAAGGATTCTGAGAAGTTCTGCAATAAAGCAGCCTATATTATTTTGCTTACATTTAGCATTTTCCAGACCTACTGGACCATGGAGCTATAATATCTGAGGAACTAGATCTATTCAAGTAACAGAGATAATGCCTTGGGGAATATTGTGTCAAACTGCACACAGATTGCCCAAAATAAAAGATGCTCTCTGTAGCACCGACCCAGAGAGGATATTTCTGACAACATGGATGATCCTTGAGGTCATTATGCTCAGTGAAATCAACCAGTCACAAAAAGACAAATGTTGTATGATTCCACTTAACGTAAAATATATAGAGTGGTCAAATTCAGAGACAGAAAGTAGAATGGTGGTGGCTGCCAGGGGCTGGAGGGAGGACCGATGGGGACCTATTGTTTAATGAGTACGGAGTTTTACTTTTACAATATGTAAAAGTTCTAGAGATCTGTTTCACAACCATGTGAAACTACTTAACACTACTGATCTATACACGTAAACATGGTTAAGATGGTAAATTTTATGGAATGTGTCTTTTACCACAATAATGATATGCATAGAGAGAAAAAGAAAGAAGATGGTTGAGCTGAAAGTGTTTTGCAAACTGTAAAGACTACACAGATGTAAGGTTTTATGACAGATCTATCCCCAGGCAGAGAATAATCCTGCTACAGTTGGTACTCAATAACAGTCATTGGTTCTTCTTCTAATTTTCTTCATAAGGGAAGCAAAAAGGACATTAGAGTTGGGGAAAGAAGCAGCAGAACCTCACCTGGTGGACAGATATGGGACTTTGAGAAATAGGGCTCCTTGATCATCCAAATCTGTGCCATGTGAAAGAAACATTGTTCCCCATGTAATTTGGTGTTGGGCGTAGGGCTGAATCCTAACAGAGGCCCTTTTGAATTCTACAGGCCCACCCTCTCCCACACCACTTTTTCTGCAGAGATGAGGGTGAGTAAGTGGGATGGATACTGAGATCCCCAAGGAAGGCAGGCAAGTGCTGGACAGAGCGGGGCTGCTCATGCAAACTTGTGCCAGTTCTGGGTGGCCCAGCTACATGGGAATGTGCCTGGAAAGACCCTTGGGGACATGTGAGGAAGGAAGACCTCAGAACATAACTGGCACCTGGAGTCCCCCATCTTCTTTGCACCAAGACCCATCCCTCTCTTTGCAGCTGGTCAAATTCCAGGCACTGGCACAGCTCAGGCAGAATAACCAGCAAACCACGGTTTCCCTCCTGGAAGGGAAGCATTGACTCCAGTTAGTACCTCCAGACCCCCTCAGCTGCTCCTCACCATTGGCCCCACCTTGGCACTGTTCCAAGGATGTGTGGTTATTTTTTTCCACTTACATGGAGGCATCTCTGGCATCAGAATATTATAAACACCACCTTAGGTTTTTCTTTCCTGGTGAAAAGCCCCCTTAAAAATCACAAAATCCTTGCTATATCTGTTCACTTTGAGAACTGCTGTTATTTCGGGTATCTACAGGCCCCCAGCTGTTCCAGTGTCCCCTCAGGAACACCTCTGAGAAGTTGCTACATGGAGGTGTCTGCGTTTCCAGAACTCGGGGTGAGGGAGCTGGATAATACACCGTAGTTGTGTGAAATCACCCAGAGCAGGCGTGGATTTGCATGAAGCCTAAGCCAGTCTTTTGAACTCCTACCCCTCTGAGTGTAAAAACACCAGTGAAAGGAAATCATGGACAGGTGTGACAAGCAAATAAAAGGCTGCCCACGCATTTACACATTTCTAACAATTTACAGGTCAACATCCACAGCTCGCTGCAGAAAGTCTGCCAGACTCTAGCCATGCCCTAGGAAAAGGCAGTGCGACAGTTACCCAAAGAGGATGGATAATTGGGGGTCAGCATGGACTAAGTCTTCAGTACCCCACGCCTAGCCCTTAATCTTACTGGACCTTCTTCACCATCATTCCAAATGTCCCCGAGAGTCACAGAACACATTACACATCTGCTATTGGATACGGAGGAGAAGGAGCTTGTGGATGTCTTTGAAATATTTTAAGACCCTAGCTGGGAAAAACTCCTGCTGGGTTTTGAGGGGGCACCTTAAGAAGGAGGAGGCAAATGGGATGCTAGAACAATGACCTGAGCCCCAATATCTGAATGGCACATGCAGGTATTTCCCACTGACATTATGGCGTGTGACTGCATAATAGGAAGTCTGGGAAGCCTTGGGTGTCCCAAACAGAGGGCCTCAAAGCCCCCCTTAGATAGACACCAGCTTCAGGACCGAGTAGGCATGGCAGCCTGAGAGCAAAATCCAATGAGAAGCCTGGGCTCCATTCCACACCCTCTGTGCAAATTTGCATTAAATTTCATCCCAGCCCTGGCTGGTGGCTCAGTGAATAAGGCACTGGCCTGCGAACCCAAAGGTCGCTGGTTGGTTTGATTCCCAGCCAGGGCACATAACCAGGTTGCAAGCCAGGTCTCCAGCCAGGTTCGTTGATGGAGGCAGGTGAAAGGCAACCATACATTGATGCATCTCTCCCTTTCTTCCTCACTCCTTGCCCTTCTCTCTGAGAATAATGAATAAAATATTTTTAAAAAAATTTTCATCCCAATCCACAGGGGTGATGACTTTGCATCACAGACATGCCTTAGACAAAGAAACACCTCTGAGGCTGGGTGTTTCTTGCTCAGTGGAAACTGTATTTGGCCACAGATTAAGAACTATTCTTTCATAAACCAAGCTGGCACGCCAGGAAGTGAGAAGACCAAGGCCAAGCTGGCTCTAGGGAATGAGGAGGGACTGCTGTGCTCCAGACACCACCCGGCCAACAGTCAGAGGGGCTGCCTTTGTGTCCAGCCTCCCCACTGGGCCCCATACCCAACCCAGCCACAGCAGGGGCTGACCACATGCCAGACACCAGCAAGAGCCAAACGAAAGAAAGAAAGAAAGAAAGAAAGAAAGAAAGAAAGAAAGAAAGAAAGAAAGAAAGAAAGAAAGAAAGAAAGAAAGAAAGAAAGAAAAGAAAGAAAAGAAAAGAAAGAAAGAAAGAAAGAAAGGAAGGAAGGAAGGCTCTTCAGGACCTAGACCCAACCAGCCTCACAGCAGAATGTCTACTCTATCATAACACAAAAGATGAGTCAAGACCTCTGCCTGACACAGCACATCCAATCTCAGAGAGAGAAAGGAGGCCGGAAGGAACAGACAGAAAAGGGAAAACATACTGGGAATAACTTTTCTTTCTCCAGTTGGTTTGGAAAGTGGATGTTGGAGACAACGAATGGCGACTGGAGAGAGTAGTGGATGCCACCCAGCTTTAAAAAGGGGAAATTGCTGAGCTAGAAAAGGACCAGCTGAAACCAAGGGGAAACAGTCTGTAGGTCCCATCAGAGTGGAGAAAAATCCAGGGGAAGCCACATACAGAGGGTGGAGCGTCAAGGCCAGAACCAAGACAGGGTAGCTGAACTACGTTGACCTGGGGCCCATCAGGGGCTTGGGAGGGAGGCAGTCAGCCAGGAGCAAACAACAGGGTCCAGGATGGAGACCCCAGCTTCTCTGCACCCCACCCCACAAAGACAGAAGGAAAGTGCCCCCTGGAAGAGCCAGCAGGGTGGGAGGGGGAGGGGGAGGGGCAGGAGGATTTAGATGTCATAGAAAAAACCTTATCTTAGACACTGGAATTCACCTACTAGTCATATTTTCCTTATTTAGGGAAAGCCACCCTAGAAGCCTGGTGTGAGCAGCATAAAGCTAATTACTACATGGCTCCTCGTTCATGAGGATGCTGATGCTATGAGATAACCTGAACAGGATGTTGTTCACCAAGAGGCTGACTTTTCAGTTTGGTGATATAAAATGTGTGTATGGGGTCACTCATGCTGTTGCAAATGGCAGGATTTCCTTCATTTAAGGCTGACTAATAAACTAAGTGAAATAAGCCAGACACAGAAGGACAAATACCCTCTGGTGCCAGTTAGATGTGGATCTAAGAGTCAGACTCAGAAACAGGGTGGAATAGTGGTTACCAGGGCTAGGAGGGGGGGAAATAAGGTGTTGGTCAGAGGATACAAGTTTCAGTCATGCAAGATGGAAAAGTCCTAGAGACCCGCCACATAGGACAGTGCCTGCAGATAACCCTGTATTGTGAAACTAAATGGTGTCATGAGGGGAGACCTTATGTTAAGTGTCCCCTCATGAGGTATCAGCAGAGTCTCACTCCAGCCTCTGCTGTCAAGTTTTTCTTTTCTTTTCTCTCCTTCCTTCCATCCTTCCTCCCTTCCTTCCTCTTTCTTCCCTTCTTTTTATTTCTTTCTTTTCTTCTCTTTCTCTCTTCCTTCTTTTTCTTTCTTCCTTCCATCCTTCCTTTCTTCTTGGTTTTTCTTTTCCCCATGCTCCTCCTCCTCTTCCTCTTCTTCTTCTCTCTCCCCTTCCCCCCTGAAACACCATTTTGGCATCATCATGATTCTTCTCAACTCTTGTTTACTTGGCAGCACTTCCTGACTCTGAGCAACAGCCAGAATGAGTGGGATAAGATGTTGATCCCTCCACCGTGAGCTGGATTGGTGGGGCCTGCAGCAGGGTCACCCTGGGTGGGTGGCCAGTGGCATTGCCAGTAGGCATTATGTTTCCATAAAATGGAAAAGGTCGGGTGGCCCTGCCTAATAGAATGTAACCTTGGTTGCGTCCATAGCACCGTGCCTCTTAGCATTCAACATGAACTCTAAACCTTTCCTCTTTCCAACACACTCAGCTCTAGCACAAGAAATGGGCTGGGGCTCTTAAGTCATGAGTGATGACCATGAATTTAAATGTTATTTGAACATATAACTTAGCCTACTGTTTTGTTGTCTCTGGTTATTCAGTGATGTCCCTTTGCTGCAGCACATGCATGTCCCCAAGGCAATAGAGACTCAGACTGGAAGAGAGAGGAGCAGGCAATGAGGGCAAACCTATTTGTCTCCTTTTATGGGGCCCCATGGAAAAGGCACGTCATCCTCCAAGAGCACTGAGGTGTGTCTTTGACTCTGAGGTCCTGCCCTCCCAACCACAGGGGCTGTCTCCTGGGGCCCTGCAGCCAAACTAGATGGGCTGGTTTCCCAGAAGAAAAAAAAAGAAAAAAAAGAAGAAGCATTCTGGGTGCTAACAAGAGATCAAAAAAGAGAAGTAAGTCTCTCCACGGCAAAGTAGCATTTAGCAGGAAGGAAAGTTTTATTTTGTTTTGTTTTTTCATTGTTTTTCTATTACAGTTGTCCCAATCCCCACCCCCTGCCCTCTTTGCTCTCCCCTGCCCCACCCACCCCTGCTCCCACAGTCAGTCCCCACCCAGTTGTCCATGTCCATGGGCCATTTATACTTGTTCCTTGACTTGACCCTTCCCAGAAAGGAAGTGTTTTTAGGAAGCTCCAGTCCTGATTCACTCCCCCTGATAGACTGACCTGCTTTTTGAGGTCAGTCGTTCATCCTTTCTGTGTCCCAGTTTCCTCTTCTGCAAAATAGGCAGTAGTCATACTACAGCATGTGTTGTGGAAATGGATGAGTAATCAGGGCCTCCCACAGATGATGGATGCTGTGAAATGTGAACTCAGGAGCAGTGATGCATACTTATCACTGGGCAGGGGGGAGACTGACTTTCAGGGTTGGCTGTGGAAATTAGCTTACAGGAACGGCCTGTCCTTAAAGGACCTGCTTCTAACCAAAGACACAGGAAGAGAGAGCATAGTAAGTTTCTGTAATTCATAATAAGCCTCTCTCATGCTCTTGCAAAGTTCCCCGGGGTGTCTGTTAGGAAGAAAGTTAAGCCCTTCATTTGCTTTAGGCTGACTACTCAAAATCCTAAAGTGATGTATTTGAAAGGGTCTTCAGCATCTTCTGGTTTCATGGCCTTCAATGTTTGAAGAAAAGAGTTACTGATTTAAAACTAAGAAGTTTTGGATAAGACCTAACATATCAGACAGACACACTCAAATAAGAGTGGAGGTGTTTAGCTGATGGGGAGGTTAGGCCTGTACTTGGGTCTCTCAGCACCACCCTCTTGCAACACCCAGTCCAAACGACCCTCTTCAGAACCCCTGGGTTTCTCTGATGACACAATTTGAAAACATCCTGACAAGGATTCTCTCCTTGACCAAACTCTACACAGCCCCTCCTAATTTTCAACCAGGCCTCAATTTTTGGACTTCTACATTCATGTCTGCATTATTCAGTTTTAGCAAGAGTCCTACTAAGTTGGTTTCACTACAGCCTCCATCCTCCATCCTCCATCTGTGATCACCCTCCAGATCTCACCAGCCTCAATATCTGATCAGGTTCCTTGGCCTCCACCATCTCCTAGGTGATGCCTGATTGTCTGCTAGCCTTCAGCAAGAATCCTGCTTGGGCCATTTAGCCAAACCCCCACCACTCCTGGTGTTTCTTCTTAGTAATCTTCTACCCACCCACCCCTACCTACCCCTTGAGTATAAATTCCCACGTGCCCATGCTGTATTTGGAGTTGAGCCCAGTTTTATACTGAGGTCTCTTTTCTCATATTGCAATAGTCCTGAATAAAAGATGTTTTTGCCGCTTTATCTACTGTCCAGCTCTGATTTTTCTGTAACAGTTCCAATTAGCTTACCTCTCTCGTTTGGTAGATGAGCAGACAAGTCTTGAGAGGTGAGATTACTTGAGCCTAGATGTCTTGATTTCAAGCCCAGTTCATGTATTGATAAGGGTATAATGGAAGTGGTAATGGCAGGAAGTCAGAGTGGAGAGACAGGGGAAAGACAGACAGAATGCAAACAGATGAATAGAAGCAACATTTTTGAAAAAAAAGAAAAACCAAAACCAAGGGGGCATTATCTGACTGAAGGAGGTCAGATGCAGTTCCTTCATCCCTTCACACATAAAAGACAATGCAGACAAAAAGAAACAACCCCCTTTTAAATATCAAGAGGAGATGGGGCCCTGGCTGGGTGGCTCAGTTGGTTGGACCATCACCCCATACACCAGACGGCTGCAGTTCAAGCCCCAGTTGGGGTGGGTACAGGAGGTGACTAATCAATATTTGTCTCTCACATTTGTGTTTCTCTCTCTCTCTACCATTAGAAAAAGAAAGGTGGAGGGTAGAGGAGGGATGATGCCATGTATGAAGGAAAAGGGGCCACATGTTAAGCTCAGGGAAGGCCTATGTGGTGCTTACAAACTCAGAGACCTCAAGTCATCCCATAGGATAGTCTAAAATTAAAACTTATTAACTAAAAGCAGTCCATGGCTGGCAGTCTGCCCTAAGCTACTACTATTTTTCTTTCACAAAAGTCAATCTTTACCTTAATAAAGCCTATTGCCTCTTTGCATCTATGATAACACACATACCTTTGGAATGCCAGGACAACTTCCCTTCTTCCCAAACCCCTTGGGCTCAAGCTAAGGCCACAAATCCTCTCGCTGTTATTGTTATCCTGTTCACTGTTGACTGTCAACTATCCCTTACCCACCTTTGTGAAAGAAGTATGTGTCATCCTAGCTGGTGGCTCAGGGGATTCACTGTGATTGCTGGCCTACAAACCAAGGGGCCATCAGTTTGATTCTCAGTCAGGGCACATGCCTGGGTTGTAGGCCAGGTCCCCAGTTGGGCCCATGGGAAAGGCAACCACACATTGATGTTTTGATCCTTCCCTGCCCTTCTTTCTAAAAATAAATAAATACAATCTTGAAAGAAGAAGGAGAAGAAAAGGAGGAGGAGGAAGAATGTGTCTATCATTTTACCTTTTATCCAATTGCAGGGGTCCCCCAACTCCCATTTTGCTTTCTCCCGCCTCCCAAATCCATCACCAGCGGATTTCATGTGACCCCCTGATGTCTCTTGCTTTGACTGTAATATATAAAATAAGGTGCTAAACTGCCAGCCTCCAGAGCATTTTCTTGATCCATTGAAATATTGCTTCCCTGCAATTGTCATCAGCTTGTCTAAACTCACCAAAAATTCTCTACAGGTTTGAATGTTTCTTACGTTGACACATGTTATATTTCAGTCTCTTGGGTGAGAAGAAACATCTCTTCTGTTACAAAGGGGCATAATGTACTGAGATTGCTTAATTACTTAAACAGACACTTTGTAAAATGCTATTTCTTAGTTAATGATTGTCTAACCTCAAAGTTATAACATTTGGGTCCTTCTCTGGAGTTTTTGCTAATCAATCAGTGAACTATCTAGGATGGTTAATCAATAAAGTTGTAGGATTCTCAATTTTCCTGTTCTGGCTCTATCCATCCCCATTTCTGCCCCATTTCCCTTAGTTCTGCATTCATAAATGCAGAAACCTTTAAAATACCTGAAAAACTGTTTCTTTTACAAAGCTGTATATACATGTACATTGTAAGGCATCCAGTGAGTATTGATATGGCTGAACAAATTCAACCATATAAAGGTGATTTCTAAGTTTGATCCAAGTTCACCTCCTTTCTCTTTAAAACACCTGGGAGTAGAAAAACAATGTTTCTGGAAGACAGTTTGGCAACAGGACCAGAGACCATCACATATGTTCATATCTTTTGATCTGCTTCTAGGAATTCATCCTAGAGAAATATTAGATTTGTGAAAAAGTTTGGTCATTGTGGCGGTATTTACAATATTGAAATTAGAAGCAATTTAAATGTCTGTCAAGAGAGGTTGATTAAATAAGTTATGATAGAGCTACATGATACAATAGCATGATATCATTAAAATCATTTGTAAAATATCTAGTGTCATAGAAGTATTTTAAATTTAATACCAAGGAATAAAACAGGTTGCAAGAGCAGTTTGTAAAACTTTACACTGTATTATTTCAACTTTATATTGTATGTTATAAAATATATACATTTAGGGCCCTGGCTGGTCACACAGTGGATAAGGCACAGGCCTGCAAACCCAAAGGTCATTGGTTCAATTCCCAGTCAGGGCACATAACCAGGTTGCAAGCCAGGTCTCCAGCCAGCTCTGTAGCTGGAGGCAGGTGAAAGGCAACCATACATTGATGTTTCTCTCCCTTTTTTCCTCCCTCCCTACCCTTCTCTCTAAAAATAATGAATAAATATTTAAATATACAGCACACACACACACACACACATAATCTATGTATGTAACAGATATAAACTGGGAACTCGTTACTTTTCAAGCTCCAATGATAATTGGTTCAGTGCCTTTTTACCAATTCCATGGATTTTGGAAGTTCAAAGCCCTCTTTGAGATTCCTACAATTTCTAAGTAGGAGGGTGAGGAGGAAGACACTTGTGTTATCATGGCTACATCATGTTGACTCAGATGTGAAACTCAGCCCCATCTTTAATTTATATAGACTACAACTATGCACAAACACCCACGCATACCGAAACACATACACAATAGCACAAAGCACCAGCGAGGGTGGAGGAAGGGGTGGAGGATGAGAAAGGTTTCTATTTCAGCCTGTAAACCACTTTAAATTGCACCCTCAAATCCTGCCAATGTATTCAGTTTATTCAACTTAAGTTTATCCAAATAGACAAACATATATATATATTTAAGATTTATTCTTTTTCAGAGAGAGGGGAAGGGAGAAAGGCAGAGAGGGAGAGAAATATCAATGGATGGTTGCCTTTCATCTGCCTCCAGCTACGGAGCTGGCTGGAGACCTGGCTTGCAACCTGGTTATGTTGCCCTGGCTGGGAATTGAACCAGCGACCTTTGGGTTCGCAGGCCTGCACCTTATCCACTGTGCTACCAGCCAGGGCAGAAACACGTAAATTTAAAATTGTAAAAAAGAGCACCAGACTAGTGACAGAGATCAGGAAAGCAAAGCAATGGTTTGACACATTAAGCCCTGGCATTCAAAGGCCCCAGGTAGCAGTGTACTATTGTTGTGGAAACAGCTCTGGATTAATTCTAAAGAATGCTTTACACATTTAGACCAATAGTAAAAAGATCAGTTTATCCCAAATGGCTGAGTTCTCACAGCTTATTTCCTACATTATGTCCCAACATTTAAAATGGAAAGGATTTCATTCAAAAACAGGAATAAAATTCTGATTCACACAAACTGATGAAAGACATTTGATACCAATGTACCTGTTGTTATAAAAGAATAGTGGTGCTTTCTCAGTACATGTAAGATAGGTTTTCAAAACACCACATATACTATAAGAAAACAAAATCAGAGGATTTGATAGGAGATTGAAATCCCACTTTCTGTTCCCAACTTATGTTTCAGCACTTAATTGAAATATCTATTTCTCCATGAAAGGGAAAAGAACTGGAACAGCAGCCCCTCCACCCCTACAGCCTTAGTTTGCTCAGGTGCCCTAAAGAAATGGCACAGAGCTGGGGGCTTAAGCAGCAAAGGTTTATTTCCTCCCAGTCTGGAGGCTGCAAGTTGGGCGAGGGTGCTGGTGTGGCCAGGTTCTTAGTGAAGGCCTCTGGTTGGCTTGCAGATAGCTGCCTTCTCACTGTGTCCTCACAGGTCAGAGAAGGTGCTCTGTTCTCTCTTCCTCTTCATATAAGGACACTAATCCCATTATGGTGGCCCATCCCTCAGGAGGTCATCTAAACCTAATTACCTCCTAAAGTTCCCATCTCAATATACCATTACAGTGGGGCCTAGGGCTTTAACATAGGAATTTTGTGGGGTTGCATTCAGTCCACAGGACAGGTCCCTGCCCATCTTCATTTGGAGACTCACAATATCCATGTTATAGCCATACTCCAGTGCCCCTCATTCAGGGAAAGCAGGGGTTGTCTTGCCTTGTCTCTCTGACAGGTGCAATCTTTGGATCTGACTTACAAACTCTCATACTTTGCCCATTAAAACACCCTTTACATTTATCTTCTGGCATCCACAGATGGTCAATATGGCCAGTATGCTAGGATTCAAAAGGAACCCCATCACCTTTTAAATAGTTTAGAAATAATCCAAGAAGTACAGTCCCTATACTTTTGCTTGGTTAGGGCACCCCCAAGTGTTTCTAAAGGAAACTACTGTTTAAGTTCTTTGAAAACTCATACTTTTGAATCAATCATTCATAGCCATTTGTCTTCACTGAGCACCTGCTGTAGCTGAAACATTGTGGTGGCAGATACAAAGGTGATTAGAACATAGATCTAATCCTCAAGAAGCTCATGGCTCATGGTTTAGTAAAGAAAATCAGACATGCAGAAGAAATTGGCAAAGAGAGGCAGAAAGCAACAAATGCCTTTCATTGCTCCAGAGAAAATGCTATGGAGGCTGGCAGAAAGCAAAATGAATTCCAGCTGGTGGTATTGAAAAGGCTTCATGGCAGTACCCTGACCACTTTATGTTGAGTTTAATATGGACCTTGTAGACTGGGTCTAACGTAGGACCCATCATTAATTGGTTCATTCATGAAATCTTTTAACCAATGGTAAAATAAAGCCATTAAAATAGAAAAATGCAGGAGTTATGAAAATAGTAGCAAGGAGTTATGTGTTGTGGAATCATGAATTTGTGAGAGGTAACGATGTGAATTAAGATCAAACAAACTTGATGTCAACTGTAATTGAAATGAATTTTAAAGTAAAAAAAAAACACATTAAATTTTTAAAATTAAAAAAGAGCAAATAAACTTGGACTTCTCTGAATGACATAGTGGAAGCAGAGAAGGATTTTGAGCAGAGGAGAGAAGCTCATTTACTCTTTGATTCATTCAACAAATATTCATGCGCCTACATGTGCCAGGCTCAAGACATTGGGCACAGGGTGCTGAGAAAACCAGACATACACCCTGCTACTATGGAGCTTATAGCAGGAAGAGATGATAAAGAAGTATTCATACAAATAAGTATCTGATTAAAGATTAGAGTAATGCAGATGATGAACAAGATTCTATAAGAGACTAATAACCAGCTGGAAACTTAATTGAAAGCGAGAATCAGGGAAGTCCTCTTCAAGAAAATGACATTCGAACTGAGTCCTGAAGGATACGCAAGAGATGGCCAGGTAGAGATGTGGGGAATGACCCTTCTGTGCTTGCAATAAAGGCCTGAAGAAGAAAGAAGTTTTCTTACCTGAGGACACTGGAAAAATGCTGATGTGAGTGGAGGGTAGGAGCAAGGGAGGAAGTGGCAAGAGGTGGGATGGAGGACAACGGACACCAATTCTTCATGCTGACCTTACAAGTCATGGCAATGAGCCTGGATTTTAAGTGCCACAGAAAGCTGTGGGGGCAACCTGACTATCTCTGATGCTCCAGAGGGGGGCATGGGCAGTTCTAGGACACCAGGTATGAGGCCTCTGCAGTCGCCAGATGAGACAGTAGTGTCTGCACCAAGACAGCTGTCAAAGAGGATAGAGAGAAGGGCTCTGGGGAAGCTAATCTGGTCACGGTATGGGTTACAAGGGGAAAGGCTAGAGGCGAGGGGGCCATATCAGGAGGCGACTACAATTGTCTTAATGGGGCAAACGAGGGAAACACGAGAGGGGAGGGTGATCGGTATGTAGTCTGGAACACCACAGTCTGGGAAAAGTAAGGATAAGAAAGGTGCTCAAAGAGACATGAAAGCTTTGAGCCTGTGTAGGAATAAAAGGAAGGTGCGTGATCTATGAGGGCAGAGAATGGGTTTGGATCAGGACCTCTTAACTTTGTGGAGCAAGGACAATACCTGAGTAGATATCCAGATTGGAGTGAGAAATAAGGTCAGAAACTGGTTTAATTAGATTGTGATTCTCTTCACTTGGGGAATGGGAAAGAAGATACACTTAAGGGAATAGGGCAAGGGGTGAGGGTGCAGTAGAAGGAATATGAGGGTATCACTGTGGGGAGGGGGAGGGGATTGGAAGAGAAAGGCAACATAAAGGCACCTAGAGCTCAAGGTAGCTCCAACTATGAGAGAAACACAGAAATTCAATTGGGAGTTACTTACTCCCACCTACTTTGAAATTGTATGACATTATGTTATGTAAAAATAAGAGCAGTTCAAACAGATTAAAAAGTTGAACATAAAACCTAAAACCATAAGAAGAAAACATAGGTGGTAAACTCCTTGGCATCAGTTTTGACATTAATTTTTTTAGATTTGACATTAAAAACAAAGTAAACAAAAGCAAAATAAATAAGTGGGGCTGCATCAAATTAAAAAGTTTCCACATAGCAAAGGAAACCAACAAAATTTTTAAAAACCTACGAAAGGGAAGGAGATATCTGCAAATCATACATCTGATAAAGGGTTAAATTGAAAATATATAAAGGATTCATACAACTCAATAGCAAAAAAAATTAATAATAATAAAATCTGATTTAAAAATGGGCAGAAGATCTGAATAGATATTTTTCTCAAGAAGACATCCAGATGGCCAACAGTCACATGAAAAGGTGCTCAGCCTCACAAATCACCCGGGAACTGAAAATCAAAACCACACTGAGATATCACCTCACACCTCTTAGAATGGCTATTATCCAAAAGACAAAAATAAGTATTGGTGAGAAGGTGGTGAAAAAGGGATCCTTTTGCACTGTTTTGGGGAATGTAAATTAGTTCAGCCACTATGCATGGAAAAAAAAGGTTCCTCAAAGTTAAAAACAGAACTACCATATAATCCAGAAATTCCACTTCTAGGTATTCATCAAAAGGGAAACAAAAACACTAACTTAAGAAGCTATCTGCATCCCCATGTTCATTGCAGCAGTATTTACAACAGCCAAGACATGAAAACTACTTAGGTGTTCATCAATGGCTGAATGGATAATATGGTATGTATATGAGTGTGTATACATACATATGCTAGTCAGTCATAAAAAAAAGAAGAAGAAAAAGAAGAAGAAGAAAACCTCAACATTTTTGACAACATAGATGGATGGGCCTTGAGGGCATTATGCTAAGTGAAATAAGTCAGAAAAACACACAATAATAATATGCTCTTACAAGTAGAATCTAAAAAACAAATAAACCAAAAACGCAACTGAACTCATAGATACAGAGAACAGATTGGTTGTCCGGGGCAGAGGGTGGGAGGTGAACAAAATTAATGAAGGTGGTTGAAAGGTATAAACATCCAGTTATGAAATAAGTAAGTCCTGAAGATGTAATGTACGGCATTACTATAGTTAATACCAACGTCTTTTATATTTGAAAGTTACTAAGAGTAAGCCTTAAAACTTTTCATCATGTTCATAGCAGTGTTATTTACAATAGCCAAGATCTGGAAACAGCCCAAGTGTCCATCAGTAGATAAGCAGATAAAAAAAAAAAAAAAAAACTCTGGTACATTTACATGATGGAATACTCTGCAGCTGTAAGAAAGAAGGAACTCTTACCTTTGCAACAGCATGGATGGACCTGGAGATTATAATGCTAAGCAAAATAAGCCAGTCAGAGAAAGATAAATACCATATGATCTCACTTATATATGAAATCTGACGAACAAAAAAAACCTGAAGAATGAAATAGGACCAGAGTCATGGATGGATACATGGAACAGACTGACAGATCTCAGAGGGGAGATGGGTTGGGTGACTGGAAGAGATTAACCAAAGAACATATATGCATATAGGCATAGCCCATGAACACAGACAACACTGTGGTGAAGGTTGGGAGAGAGGCTGGCTGGAGAGGGACAAAGTGGGGAAAAATGGGGAATATCTATAAGTGTCAACAATAAAAAATTTTTTAATTAAAAGAGTTTTCATCACAAAAAATTAACCTATGTATGGTAATAGATGTTAATCAGACTTATTGTGATGATCATTTCACAAAATCTACAAATATCAGATTATCATGTTGTAATCTGAAAGTAATATGTTGTATGTCAATTACGTCTAAAAAAAAAAAAAATGATCCATGAAGTTTAGAGCCATTCATCTCTGTACAGGGCTTCCATATGCACACAGACTTACAAGGCTGCCACCTGGAGAAAACTGACTCACATGATTCTCTCTTAATGTTTTTCACTCTGTAAAGTATCTAAAGTTCTCCTCCAGAATCGCAGAGAAACCAGATCTAGTTTTTGTAACCTTTGGAGTCCTACACTTAGGCTCAGAGGTAACTTGCTAAGGTCATTAAACTACTAATAAGCTAATAACTACCAAGAACTTAACCTGCCCCATCCTTCCCTTCCGAAAGCCAAGTAGGAAATTGTGCCTCTTCCGATCAAGCAAACCCCCTCGCTCCCTCCAAGCCCCTCTCCCTACACAGAGACACCCCACCACCACCCTCTGCTGAGGCTCTGGGATACTGGGGCAATAGATCACTCCACAGTCACAGTGGGATGTTCCATTTGGCTGAAGGTTAACCTGTTTGATGCCAGGATTTCCATTGTTTTCCTTTTCTCTTACATTATTGAAGCGTAAGGTGACCTCTTCGGGTGCTGGGATGATAATTATTGGGAAGTGTGGTGTTGATGCAGGAAGTGTGAGGACAGGAACTGGGGGTGCCCACCCCTGGGGCAGGTCCGGTATTGTTTTTTCTCACCAGGAGACTGTGGTGTTGAGCTGCATGGCTCTGGGGCCTCTGCTTGGCTGTCTTTCTGTAGCGCCATTTTACGGATCAAACATCGAACAGTTATCTTCTAAGTGGCTCCTTGCCCTCTAGAAAGTCTCCATCAATGCCATTATTAGAAGCCTTTCACTTCGCAAGTTCATTCAAAATGTATTCTATGGTCCATGATGTGTGAAATGCACGTCTGTTTCTCAGTTTATTATTTTTCCATATCCTTTACCTAAAATTACTGGATTCATATGCATCTGAGCAAACTTGAGAATCTGTGCTGAGTGGGGATAAAAAGAAAGTTAATTTCATCCTGCACTGCCTCCCTGCCCCATGTAGTTCCTAAACATTCACCCAGTTTAAGGTATGGGTCTTTGTGAAGAAATTTTAGGTTTGGAAAAGGCATTTGGATAATGACTGGTGGATTATAAATAAGATATAAATTAAAACCGGGCATTGAAAAGCATCTGTAGCTGTGTGAAACAATGAAAGTCTGAAACATTTCTGGTTTATGGGTTCTTGACCCTCCTGTGGCATTTTTGGGAGGGGAGAGGGGACAGATGTGGGGGAAATGAGGGTGAAGTTCCTACTGGAAAGTCAGCAGGATGCCAGAGGGATCTCCACTGAAAGTAAGCTCCCATATCTTTCACATTGTACCTCTGAACTGTGTCTTTACATGCCTGTTTTAGAAGGGCCTGAAATCAATAAAAGTTCAAAAACCTTTCCAGATGCAGCTAAAAATCTGCCCTTTTCTTTCCCTGCACCCTGAGGAGTTCTGAAACTTCCTTCAGTCCTACATCAAGTCGGAGACACCAGGCTCCCTAGAACTGTCGTTTATTCTGCATTATGTCTGGAACATTCTGCCAGGCATCTGTAGGTCTTTAAAGGAAATGTGAAAGTAGTGAAGACACATCTGTACAGCAAAGACATGTGGCACAGGAAAAAAGCACATAAATCAAAGGCAGAGAGAAGCCTGCTAGCAACCTGGAAATCAAATTGTGTCAGGGAGAAGGCCCACGTGCAAAAATAGATTAGAGGGGCGCTGAGCAAGGAAGAAAAAAAAAAAAAACGAGCAGCCCCTACCAACATTAATGAGAGGCAGAGGGAGCCTGGAGAAACAGCCTAAATGAAAAGACACTTGCACAGCTGAAGGCTGGACAAGCGTTTCAGCAAGTGATATCACCTCTTGCCCGAGTAATGCCATGGCTGTCCATCTCCACTTCGCTCTTTATGTGTCTCGCCACTCTCAAACCAGAGCTCTGGGCTCTGGAAGGAATGAGGGGAGGAAGGAGACAGGAAAGGGATGGGAGAGCAGGCGTAGGAATTTAGATGAAGCTGGAAACCACCATCGTAGCACCATCCTTCAGGTGACCTCCAGCACCCACTCCCAATTTTGTCACATCACTACTGTGCCAAGTGTCAACAGGGTGGACAGAGCCTCTTGGAACTGGGACAAGGATACCTGCTTCACAAGTCGTCTTCAGATGACATCAGTAGAGCACCTTGTGCAGGCACTGGCACAAGGGGGGCTTCTTAAAGAGCAGCTGCTACTATTATTAAACAAAATGTAAAAACAGATGGGTGTTGTACCTAAAACATTTTCTGTTTATCTGTGACTTTCAGTCTCTAAGTGCCCTTATAGTTTCTTCTTTTTCTCAAATCCCAATATTCTAGTTCTCTCCTCTATTCCAACTCCTGGTGGGATAAAGCAGTCCCTACACCAACCCCACCCCAAACTTTTAAAAATTTAATATGTATCTAATACATTTAACAAAGGTAATCACAAACAAGCAAAATTAATATCAGAAAGCTCCATCTACCATCCAGCCCCTATCCTTGCCAATAATGATATCTGAGATGCAGGCTTGGATCTATATAGACTAGAATCTCAGGAAAGCAGGTGGCTTTAACTAATTACTTCAATGATATGATTCTGGACCATCCAGAATGTATACACTCTAAGTAGCTGAATGCTCCAAAAGCAATTGCCCAAACAATAAAATTATTCCCTTCTACAGACTGCCATGAGCACCAGAGATTGAAGGGTCAACTAGATTTATCTCATTAAAATCCAGGAGTTTTGCCCTGGCTAGTGTGGCTCAGGAGATTGGTGCCAGCCTGCAAACCAAGGGTCACTGGTTCAATTCTCTAGTCAAGGCACATAACCAGGTTGCAAGCCAGGTCTACAGGCAGGTCCTTAGCTGGAGACAGGTGAAAGGCAACCATACTTTGATGCTTCTCTCCCTTCCTTCCTCCTTTCTGGCCCTTCTCTCTGAAAATAATGAATAACATCTTTTTTAAAAATCCAGGAGTTTTTAATTTTCATTTATTGTCATAGATTGTTCCCTACACTGTCATAGACAATTACACTCACCAAAGAAGTTCAAAAGCCAAAAGAGAAAACCACAGGGTGTATCTTTTTAAAGCACAGGTATTAATCTCCAAGAACTCTATAAATAGTCTTTGCTTGTCAGATCTGTAGCTGAGCCCATGTCCAAGCCATCCTCTGGGGAACATTCCCCCATTTGGACTCCTCTACTCCTCATTGTTCTCATGGGGAGATGAGCCTGTCCCCCTGAGCCCATGAGAGGGAACTATCAGTGCTTTGTACTAATCCTAGCACCTTTGTACGAAGGTGAAAAACACCTTCTGTGGTGGACTCTGGACCATAGTGGTGATCATTCTGATCAGACTTTTTAATCTTGCAGTCACAGATAGCATGCTCTGCCTCTTCTGCAGCACTTGACATGACTCAGAGAATAAATATAAATCCCAGGGCAGATGCTCAGGTGTTCTAGAAATTTAATTTCATTGTATTCATGAACTTAACTTCCATTTCAAACCCTCATTCTGCCTGATGGCAGAAACTAAAACTAGGCCAATTTGGAGCTTTATCTCCAATCCCTGAGTAATAAGTTTGAGCTAGTTTATAATGCCAAGGCTCTGTGCTTCAGTGATTGTGTTAGTCATTAGATAGCCATTGCTCAAAAAGATTCCAACTCTCTTCTTCCAAATATTATGGGAGGATTATAATTCCTCGTACACCTGAGGAATTATAACTTGTTTTGGCAGTGAAATGTGGCCTTTCCAGAAGGAAGCTTTAAGGGCCAGCTCATCATGCTTCTCCCCAGTTCCTTTTTATAAATTTCTCTGCAATAGAGACTGCCAACCCTTCAGGCGGACTCTCCTCCATCAGGCCCCTGGGTAAGGACAGCGCAGGCCTAGCACAGAGCTTTCAGCTGATCTGCAGTAGACCTGTAGTGTTAAGAAGTGAGGCTTTGTTGTTGAGCCACTTAGACTTGTTATGTTTTTGTTTGTTTTTGTTACTTTACCACATTCTAGCCTACCTGCAGGTGACAGCATCCATCCAAAGTGTCCTCATGTTCACCTTGCCTTCAACTTGTCAATCTACACTGGTTGAGTCATCTTCCATTCCCTACCTCAAAGCCTCCTCAGGTCCAGGCCTTTCTCAGCTGTTTGTGAGCCCCTGTCAGAAGACAGGGACCTGTCTGTGGTCACAGCATCACACTGGGCCATGTGAAATTCTGAGAGATGTTCAGGCCTCTCTGCCTAAGCATTCCATGCTCACTGCAGTCTCATGACTCCCCTGGGGTTCTAACAAGGAAAATGAGGAAGCCTGCCTCCACCCTAGCTGAGGCTTCCCATCATTGCCACTTCTTCAGGAGGCTTTGGTCCACCCCTTTCCCAAGTCCTACAACAGTTGCCGTCTTCTGGCTTTTCCTCCAAGACCTGCTCACCCTATCCTTGCCTCCAAGCCTGGGCAACCTTAATCCGGTCTCGGGCAGAAAGCCTTACTCTGACTTGTCAGTGCCCTCCCCCCAATTCATTATGTCTGCTTGGTGTTTCTCCAACCCCCATCTGCCGGGATTTTACAACTCAAAGGCCAAGAGCTGTCCCCTGCTTGTCTCTGAATTTTGTCAGACCCCTTCTTCATTGGAGGCAACAAATGAGAATACCCCAGCTGCCTGAATGGAGCTGAGAACCAAGGAAACAAAGTGGTGGTGGTGATATCAATTGATATTTCAAAATATCCTTCTGTACATGTATTCTACCCAATTATGAAGCTGAGAATTAAAGAGAGCCTCTCTCAAAGGAACCTGATGTGTGACTATTTTAAGCAACTGTACAATCTCAACAGCCCCATTTTAGTACACTTTTGTACAATTTTTATTCTTGCAAAAACTTCTGGTGTGAGGGTCTTGGGTATGGTGTCTCCCTTAGAGACTATTAAGATCTAAGAGGGCCAAGACCATACCATATCTTTTAAGTGTCCTGCAAATCTCCGGACTTTGAGACTATAACAAATACAGGAAGCAGTTAACTGACCATTGAGAATGAGCACATTCCCATCATATTTAAGCTTTTAACTGCAGAGTATGTCCTGTCTCATGGCAGCCACTTAGATCCTGAAAAGGGCCTCACATTCCCTTCCTGGTGCATTTGAAAAACCCAAGAGATACATGTAGATCCATGAGCTTCTGGCAGGGAGGATAGAAAACATTTTCAAAAGTCAATGTCTGAGTGGATAACCCCTCACGTCCTGAGCTGTGTTCATCTGCCAGGCCTGCCAGTTTTCTGTGGGTGAGGTGAAGCAACAAAGTGGCCTCCATATGTCACACCACTGACCACCTCATGGCATTCATTTTTCTAATCTAGGCAAACCACCACATTCTTGGTTTTGGAGAGGAAAAGAACAGACCAACCCACTCTCGACTCTTTTTAATTCTCTTCTGGACAAGCTAAGGTAGACAAACCGTGGAGAGCACCTGCGGGTTTAGTAATTGGGTTCTCGCCCTCTACCCCAGGTTCCACCCCTTAACCCCTCGGGGGCGGAGCGCCAGTGGCCATGGGGGCGGTGAGGGGGATGAGGGTGGGATCAGAGGCGGCGCAGGAAGCAAGCGGAGGAAAATGATGGGGGCGGGGCCTCCGGGTAGGGCGGGGTTATGGGGTTAGGGGCGGGGCCTCTGGGGCAGGGCTGGGATAGAGGCGGGTTAGGGGCGGGGCCTCTGGGGCAGGGCTGGGATCGAGAACTGGGGTGGGGGCGGGGCGTCTGGGGCAGGGTTGAGGTGGAAGGTCAGGGGCGGGGCTCAGGGTCCTTGTCCCGTGTTGGGGGCGGAATGCAGAGGGTCCCCAGCGGTTGGGTGGCAGGGCCGAGGGGCGGGGTGACGGAGAAGGGGTCAGGCCTAGGAGTGTCTCACCAAGGTCCTGGACTGGGGGCTCCAGCTGGTTCTGACCGCGGCGGAAGCACTGCTGCCGTTCTCAGACCAGCGCCGCCAGGAGCTCCCGCGACTCTCAAGGCGTCCGGCCTTCGGCGCGTCTCCTGCCACCATGGCCGCCATGGCCACTATGGCGGGCTTGCGGGCCTTCGGGTCTAAAGTGCCAGACTGGCTCCGGCGTGGCCTCTGGGCTCCGCTTGCCGCTGGTTTCGGCAGCAGTGGGCCGCCCGGGGCCGGGGCTCCAGAGCCGGGGCAGCGACCCACCAGCACGCAGCAGCGGGACGGCATCAGGTCAGCGGCGGGGCCGTGGGCACCTGGCCCTGCGGAAGCGGCCTGCGCCCGCAGGCGTGCGGGGCTGTTCCCAGGTGGGGTGGACGAGCGGGTACACAGGGAGAGAGGTGGGCGGAAGAGGGGGCCAGGCTCCACAGGGAACCCATGGATGGCTCCGTGTGTGGTCAGCGCCCCGCCGTCTTGGACCCCCGGTTACACGTCACTGCGCAGTCCGGCCCGCGGGGTAGCCCAGCCGGAAGGAATAGTGGATATGGTGTTTGAAGAGCGCCCCTGCCCGGGCATAGTAACCTTTGGGACACTTGCAAGGGGCACACCTGAGGATCTCAAGTGGGACGCCCCACACACTCCCCCTAAACTCTGAGTGCGACCGAAGTGAGTTGGCATTGGACTCGCTCAGTGTGGGCAGCTCTGCTGGTGGCCGCATTGCTGCTGTGGCCTCTGAGAAACCCCTTTACTAGAGGGCTCTGTATCTCATGGACCTGATCTGGCCCCAAGGCCAGGTTAGGCCCAGCGGAGCTGCTCCTTGGCCTTCACCCAGAAGTGCCAGGTCAATAAATATGAAGGAGGCAAGTACTGAGCTCTGCCCTTTGGCTCAACAACCAAAACCCCCCTGAAAACCATACTTGTGCACGCAACAGAAACTGGACAATGAAGTAAAGGTTGAAGGGCCCCAAGCCTCATCCTGACTTTTGCCTGGCCAATCAAGGGCCCAAGGAAGGCCCATGTAGCATATCTAAGTATTTAAAAGTTACAAATCAAACTAACTGCTGAATATGTTTTCTTCTCCTGCCCTGACAACTGGGCCTTCATAAAACCTCAAAGGCTATGTTTGAATTAACAATCTCAGGCTCCTAGGAGCCCCCTAAAAGTGGAGAACCAGCCACTGGCCTACAGTTGGTTTTTCTCTTCCAAACCTCCACATACCCCCTCCTGCCTCTTCATCCCTCCCTTCTTCCAGAGATTTGGCTCCTAAGTCTGAAGATACCCCATCCACATTCCCGTATTCTGTTCTCTCACCCCCTGTAGACAACTCCTTTCGGTCTCCCTGGGGCCCAGGGGTGCCCACTACACAGCCAGGGAACTCCAGGGCTTCCAGTAACTGCAGGGTTTGGAAGGGGGAGGTGATTCCACATGAGCACATCCATTATCCTAGTGGTCTCCTGCTCACTTGGATGGACACAGCTTGAAGAGGGCCCAGAGCAACTGTGCCCCAAAGTGCAGGGCCCAGGCAGGGGCCCATCCTGCTGGTTTTCAAGGGCAGTTTGGCTTCTGCAAATCTGGTTCCATTTGGTCAGAAGCCTGACTTGTGGTGTGGCAGCCACACGACAAAAGGAGGCCTGGTTGAGTTCCCCACAGTTAAACATGAATCAGAAAGGAAGACAGATGATTAGAACAACCTATTAGCAACACTGGGACTCATTTAGTAGGAAGGAAGCTGCGAAATCCAACAACAACCCAGCCAAGCTTTGAGTGTCCTTTTTCAAAGCTGTTCTTCTCGGCAACACCACGGTCATGTAGTGAGAGACAGCTATGAACTGGGTACTGCTCTGGGCACAAGGAGGAGCTCTGAAAATGATGGCATTTACCGGTTAGCAGAAGGCTAGGAGCCTATGGAAAAAGTAAAGAAGGGCCAAAAGCCTAGAGAGAAAGAATTTCCAGAAGGAGAATATAATCCAAATGGCCACTGGATTTAGTTCAGACTAGGAGCTGCGAGGTGAGAATAGTTTCACTGGAGTGGCAGGAACAGATGCCTGGTTATCCTGGATTGAAAAGTGAACTCAGCAACTTCGAGCACTCTGACAGGGTGAGTTATACACAAGCCAGAGGATTGATGGGACACATATGAACAGACACTGCCATGCAGCTCGGGCATTTGGGAGTTGGCATCTTTTTACACAATTTTGCCTGAGGCCTTAGAATTTAATTTAAACATATGTCATGGATAGGATGGCAGCTTTTAAAGTCTGCTACAGCAAGTGCACTCATTATTTTACTCCAAGGTTTATTATCAGTTCTCTTGCCACCATCTCCCCAACCCCACCCCTGAAATACAGGTTTTGAAGTCTATCAGCTGCAAGTCATTTTTGTACTTAGGAGACCGCATGTATATGAGAAACAATGATGAATATCACAGCCACCTAAATGCAGCAGCAAAACGGAAATGATATTGCAAAGAAAAGGGTATATTGCATTGAAATTCAGTCACCAAAGTGATTTTCCAGAAAACAGGTACAAGAGACTATTTATGGAGAATCCAAGCTGACACATAGCAGTAGGAATATCAGACTTGGAAAAGAATGAGGAAGGCAGAAAACATAGATGGAGACTGATGGGAAACATATAAAATACATAATAACCTGTTTACTGTTGTTGCTTGTTTCATGTAACAGCAAAAATAAGACTTTTTGATGTATAGGCAGTAAGAAGACAATACAGGTTATTTTATTTTTAAGATTTTATTTATTATTTTTAGAGAGAGGGGAAGGGAGAGAGGCAGAGGGAGAGAGACATCAATGTATGGTTGCCTTTCACCTGCCTCCAGCTACAGACCTGACTGGGAATCGAACCAGCGACCTTTGGGTTCACAGCCCACCAGCCAGGGCTAATACAGGTTATTTTAATCAGCATACTTAACATAGCAAGCAAACCTTTGAATACTAGCTTCTAGTGAAATGACATGTCCAAAAGAGCCCTGTTGCAATACAATTCTGTCTTTTTGTTATTCACATATCACTCCATTCTCAACATGAATTATTGTGCAGAATTACAGGATGTCACTATAAAAGATGGAAAAATGTTGTCATATGTGTATATGGGCAGCTGCACGTTGGCTGCCTGTTCCATAGGGTGGGTGGGTGAGAGGAGATGGGGCGCAGATTTTATTCTTGGCTCTTCGAATATTTTTCTGAAGAACAGGAAGGAATTGAAGGTGGCACTTGTGTGTCAGATTCCTCTGGCTCCTGCCACTGTCTTACAAACTGTGTAGCCTCTCAGCATGAGTAGCAATGATTTTGGAACGACACTGACTTGCCCTTTCAGTGGAGGTGGCAGTAAGGTTTCTGACAGCAACCTTGGAGAAAAAGAGAAACAAATCAAGGGAAGAGGGAAAAAACCCAGCCTGCATTTTAGGAAGTCTCCTTGTTTCGACTTAGCTGTAACTCCAGAGTTGACGAACCATCTCAATTGCCTCTAAGCATCAGCAGTTCTCTTTTCTAGTATTTTAAAAATAGCTCCAACATTAGAAAGCAATTGCAGGGGTCCTCACTTGTTTTGACTGGTGCATGACCCAGTAATTATAAATGTTCTTTGCAGGAACATTGTATTGAGCAATCCAAAGAAGAGAAACGCATTGTCACTGGCAATGCTGAAATCGCTTCGAAGCGACATTCTTCATGAAGCTGAAAACAACGATCTGAAAGTTATTATCATTTCAGGTACTTTATCTGATCTCCATCCTTAAGGCTCTGCAGTACCTAGAGGACTTTTCAACATTCTTTGGTTAACTGAGGCAGTCCCTCACTTAATAAGAGAATTGTTTAGAAGCTCCTTCATAAGAACATTAATTATGAAAAACCCTTGAGGAAGAGGGGAGTGTAAGGGGGATAAATGGCAATGGAAAGAATATAATAAAAAAGATAACATGTTAAGCCCTATAACAATTTACAAAGATATTGTTCACTTAAAATATGTTGCAGATTACGTGGTCTCTCATTGAATGTTGGTGCATATGGATGGTATTACTCAGTTACGGCAAAACAGCCATGAAATTAAGTAACAGGGTAAATATGGGAAATAATAAAAAGGTAAAACAACAAGAAAAAAGAAAAACTCTTGAGTAGGTGAGGGTGTGTTCCTAACACTATTTCCCCCCATTTTTGACATTTATTTAGTTTTTCCTAGTGCAGTTAATTGGAAATTATAGCAAAGATTACTGTATAGTAAAAAGATATGTCTTTTCCTTTTTGTTGGATATGAAACATTGTCACACTTTGCTGTGCTGATCTTCCCATCAAAATCAGGTGATTGATTTCTTCATGGACCTGATGAGATGGGTTTAATCACTGATCCTTTGGGTAGCCTACCACATCAGCTGGGACCAGGCTGCTCAGGCATTTGATTGGTTTGTCTTTTCTGCGCCCACCAAACTTTGAAGCAATATCTGTAGTTTTCGGTGATGCCAGAAAAGGTGCTCTAGTTTGCTCATTTCTTTTCCTTGCTCTTTTCCAGTAAAGATTTTTACTGAATTATCTAGTGATGATAATGATAGTATAAATAACATCAATGTCAGCATCTTAAAGCATCCGCAGAAAAATCAAATGAACGATGCTCTATGGTGTACTCTTTTTTGTTGTAGAAATGAAGGATCAGTATTTCTGAAGGCAGATACTCAGAATGTTACTTTCTAATCTATGGCTGAATATAAACTTCAACTGTTTTACATGGCAAATGGAAAAGAAATTGGATGACATTGTTCATTAGTCATGGGGATGTCACCCACATGCAACAAGGGTAGTTGGCTTCTGAGTGACACAACTTCCTCACCTATTTAAAGCGAGTAATATTGCCTACCAAAGAGCCATGACAAAAAGAAAATGGGAGAAAGTGTTATCAGTTTATCAGTGGAATTACATTTTGTTGTTGTTAATGACAGATGCCATGTAAAAAAATACAGGGGTTCTCTTCATACTCTGACCTTCCTGAGTGCAACCCATATGGGTGGCCATTGTCTATAGACTAAATGACCAGGATGCTGCTACAGGCATGTTGGATTTTAATGGACCTCTAAGATTCAGCACTTTCAGGCCAAAAGCTTTGCTTTTGGACAACTCTGACAGAATTGTCCACTCACCCTGGCTACTGAGCCCTCTCTCTCATGTAATTGCATGGCAGCGTTACTGGTTTCCCCCATAGGCCTCGTAGAGTGCAGATAGCTCACCTTGAACTGTCATCACAAAACACTTCCTGTAACTTTTCAAGGTAATTGGAATTGTTCTTACCAAATTGGGCCATTAACTTTCTCTACATGTCCAAAGCATTGATACAATTATTCATTAAAATTATTCAGTAGACAAATAAGTGACCTTCCCCTGCTTTGCTGTTCACACCTTTTTTATTTTCTTTTCTCTGTTGGAAACATTTGCAGCTGAGGGGCCTGTATTTTCTTCAGGGCATGATTTAAAGGAATTGACGCATGAACAAGGTCCAGAATATCACAGTGAAGTATTTCACACCTGTTCTGAGGTAACCCTGCACTGCAAACCTAAAATTGATAATTACACATATTAAAGACTGAATTAGGCTCCTAGTTTACAGGTAAGTTTTTATTTCTGAGAGCTAACTACTGTAGAATATGGAAAAACCTCTGTGGTCATTGGTGAATCCTTCATCCAAGCAACAATTTGGTTTTGACTTCTAAGAAGCAACCATAGTTTGCTATTGATATTGATATCACCAAAGAAAGTGAAATATATGCTGGTATTGATAGCTTTCATTTCGAGCATCTTGGTTATGTCTTGGTCTACATGTTTCAAGGGGTAAAGGGTGGAAATGTCCATCTTTAGAGACAAAGAACCTAAGATTATTGCTAGCCCACTCATACATGGGCTAACAATAAATGATTTTTAAAAAGTATTTTCAAACACTTCTTTCAATCAACCTTTATAATCACCACCTCTTCGTTTTTACTTTTATTTAACCATATTAAGAAGGGAAACTGCCAACAGCGATAGAAGAGAAAGATTTTAAGGTGATTTATAAATATATCAATTCAACTCCTAGATAATCAAAAATGAAATATGGAATCTAACTATGTAATGCATTGTTCATTTCAGGAGTATTTATTGAGCACATACTATATGTATGATACTTGCAAGATACTGAAGGATATAGAAGGAAAAAAGTTTCCTACCAAACTGAAAATGGAAATCTAGTTGAGAAATGACATATAAAAGAGTTTCATATCTTAATCCTAAAATAACTTAGCCTAATTTTTCACCCTTCATAGACTTAATCATTTGGTCATTTATGATTCAAAAAATAGATAACAATACCTACCATAGAGACAAGATAGAGGTGAGCAATGGGGGTCAGAGATCAGAAAGTGATTAAGATATCTTCTTGACCATTTTTTTTTTCCTTGCCATTTCCCAGAAACCCTGTTGGAGATCAGATTATAGTTTTCTCAGTTCATGAAGGAACAAACAGGAATAGTGATCGACTTGAGGCTTCATAGAGAGGAGAAAGCAAGCCAGAGCTAAGACTTCGGTCTTTTGTTTCACATGCATGATTCTGTAACATTCTGCTCCTGTGTTTGCCAAGGCTTGGTGCTTTAATAGTTATTTTTCTATTGATGCCCAGTATAGTTGACCAAAACAGAAAAGCATCAAAGATAACCAGGAGAGTCCTTCCATCCTGCCTAAAGGATCTGCTTTTATTACTCCACCAGGGGATCTACGTGAACAGGGATCTAAACAGGTTAACAAAGGGCTACAGGCAGCCAGGGCTGCTTCAGCAGATAAATACCAGCTTGTGTGGAAGCTTCCATCCCCTGCTGCCTCAGACTCACAGAAGAAGACCCAGTGCCTACCCAAGACCCAGCCCTGATGCAGTCACAGAGTGAAAATGCATTGATTTCTTTAACATTTTTGTTATAAAAAAATCAAATTGTGTGAGTAAATATGAGTGCCATAAACTGGTGCAAGATTTCAATTTCCAAGTGTAATCAACAGGCAGATTGGAACAGAATGAGCTAGATATTTCATGTTGGGTTCTTGGATGAGAAAATTTGATTTCAGAAAGGAGGAAAGAGAGTGCTGAATTAGCTTAATATCTAAAATTTATAACATGTTTTTATAGACCACAAGTACAGCATGATAGTTAATTATTAAAAATTCAGGAATAGGACAAGTTGAGAATGAGAATACATATTTGATTATGGAAGAGTGATAGTAACTGTTGCGAGCTGATATGGCAGCTTTCACTAGACACCTGTCCTTGTTTGTCTTCTTTTATCCTGTGAAGTTTGACAACGGAAACCCTAGCTCAGAAGCAGATTCTTCTCTTTCTCCCCACACCCCACCAGAGAAATGACAATGGGATAGGACCTCAGGCTTTTGGATATAATATGGAACCCTCAGAATGCCGTTCAATGAGGCTAAGGCAGAGTTAAATTTATGTCACATTTTGGAGTTAGCTGGACCCCAAAAAGGTACTTCATTCAGGAAGTAAAATAAAAGGAATAATCAATTCTTGACTATTAAGGGATCAATTATCCAACTGTTCTATTCTCTGAATTGCTCTCTAACTTTTTTTTAAGTTTTCTAATTATAAAAATAATAAATGCTTATTATAGAAAATTTTGGAAACCCAGAAAAATAAATAGAAAAAATAAATTACTGATATCATACCATGATCATACCATCCAGAGAGAACTAAAATTAACAAAAATATTCACTACATTTCTTTTTAATCACTTTTCTACATGTACATATTTATCTGAATAATCATACATAGATATGATTACACTGTGTAATTGTATGACACTGAATGCTTACTATGTTCCAAGTAATAGTGTGAGGACTTTAGATATATTAATTTATGTAATTCTCAAGTTCTATAAAGTTGGCACTATTATTGTACCCATTTTGCAGATGTGGAGACAGGATTAGTCAGTGAGCGAGTGATAGACAGGGTATCAGACCCCAGCAACTTGGCTTTAGACCACTATACAGGCCCAGACTATCGTGCTGATATTTCTCTTAGAAAATTTCACTTTAATGAGAATACAGCATTCTGTGAAATAAATATAGTCTGGTTAATATAGCCATTTCCTTATTTCTATATGTTTAGACTGTTTATTTTATTATTGTATGTAGAATGACGATTTGGTTAACATATTTGTCCAGACAGCTTTTACTGTTTCAGTTATTTCTTAGTACAATCCCTAGATCAAAGATATAAATATTTTTATTTTTATTTTTATTTATTTATTTTTTTAAAGATTTTATTTCATTATTTTTAGAAAGAGGGGAAGGGAGGGAGGCAGAGAAGGAGAGAGACATCAATGTATGGTTGCCTTTCACCTGCCTCCAGCTACAGACCTGGCTGGAGACCTGGTTTGCAACCTGGTTATGTGCCCTGGCTGGGGAATCGAACCTGCGACCTTTGGGTTCACAGGCCGGTACCTTACCTTAACCACTGTGCTACCAGCCAGGGCCTATAAATATTTTTAATGTTGTTGATATATACTGGATTACTTAAGTATTTTCCCACCATGTATTTTGAAATCCTAGCCTTTTGTAGGTGGCCAATAGGAGACAAGCTGTTCAACTTTAATCACAGTCAGTTGACTTTTCATTCACAAAGTTCATTAGGTGATAGGTGACACCCAAAGCAAAAACAAAATTTTGTCTTTCTTTGAAGTTCTTGTGCATCCTTCTTATTACTGTGGCTCACTGTGAATGAGCTCCATTGCTCACCATCCCCTTTCTCACCTAGAATTCATGAATGCCATAATCCAATGAACAGTTTGCGACACAGGGACATGCTTCTATAAAAAAGGTCACTGGCACTTAGATTCTCTAAGGTGACCGCCACCCCCCAAAAAAGTCAAGAGCCACTACTATAGAATATGATGGCATATCCTTAAACATATAGTTGGTTATGTTATAATAAAGCTGACAACTATCAAATGCTTATAAAGACAAAGTTGATTGGGCAAAATCAATGAAGGTCATTTTTCTTTGAGTTGCCATCATGGGAAACAAGCCCAGATGAAGCTCTGCTCTGCTTCTCCTCCCTTGCCAGGGTTCAAAGGACATTCATTTATACATTGGTTACCATAGCAACATAATCTGTATAGAGTGTCATGAAGAAATGTAGAAATAAATTATTGCACAAGTTGCAAAAATAAGTTAAAAGTTCTGGAGACTTAGGAGGAGCAGGGGTATCCCATGAGCAAATTTTTGGCTGCCTTCTAAACTGTTCTAGAATTTTGTTCATTTTGATGACAGCAGGGTGTTCCCCACCATTTTAAAAGAATTGAGATAATATCATAGCCATAATTTGAGAAGTAATTACTAAAGAAACTGCCTTCTAGTCCCTTTTCCATCTTAAAGTTTTCAAGGAGGTTCCAAATACTAGAGCTGCACACAGGCTCAGTGAGAACAGAACGATAGTTCCCAGAGATAAAATCGATATTCTCCTGTGGAGACACTAGAGAAGCTGTTGGAGAGGGTACTGTGACCTCGAAGAGGCCAGGGTTGGGGTTCAGACCCCACAGCATCACTTGCGGATCTTTGATCTTGTGGCCTTAGGCCAGTTCCTTCCGCTCTGAGCCTTCTGTCCTGCTGTAACACAGTGTTCCCTCCCCTGGGGTGCTCAGGAATTAGAGGGCGCAGTCTGGTTCATAGTCAATATTCAATGCAAGTTAGTTCTCGTCATGCATTCTTTTGTCCTTCTTTTTAGAAATAAAGTTTGATACACTAATGGATATAAAAAGTGCTCTGTAAACAGGAAAGTCATGAAATAAACATTAATATTTTACCTCACTCTTGCATGGATGTGAACTGGGTATGTTTCCTCCCTCAGGTCATGATGCTGATCCAGAATCACCCTGTCCCTGTGATTGCCATGGTGAACGGCCTGGCCACTGCTGCTGGGTGTCAGCTGGTGGCCAGCTGTGACATCGCTGTGGCCAGTGACAAATCCTCGTTTGCCACCCCGGGTGTGAATATTGGGCTCTTCTGTTCCACCCCTGCAGTGGCCTTAGGGAGAGCGGTGCCAAGAAAGGTAATTTGACCCCTGCAGCCCCTATCTAGTTGTAACCCTCCAGTGTATGTGAGGGTTAGCTCCAGAATTCACTTGTTAAAGTACCATTTGAATCAGGACATTCTGCACAAAGCACAGCCGGCTGGATGAGCTGCAATGTTCCTTCTAACGTCTTGTGTGGGGGACGGAATATGCAGCTTCTCTTTGTGATAATGCATTTCACTCTTGCCTCCTCCTCAATTTGGCTAGTTAGGTTTCTGAAATTTTTGCTTTGTTGTCATAAAGGCACATGTGTTTGGTTTTGTTTTTATAATCTTACTTGAAATGCAGCCGAGATAGCTTTGTTGCACTGAAACATTGCCCACGAGATGTACAGCATGGTGACACGTGGTGACACAAGTATCAAGAGGCCAGGGTACAAGTGTTGCTGGCCTACTGTTTGCTGACAGTCTGCTTTGTTCTAGAAAGGACAGAAAGCAGCTGCCATACTAAGTGTGTCAGCTGTATGATGGTTGTGTTTCAAGAGCATGAACATCCGTGCCTGGTATGCTGAAGTTGCCCCAGGAGCCACAATGTAAAAGTTCTTTTTGTTTGTTGTTTTTTGATGTTGTTGCTAACCAAAGTGGAATCCTTTTATTTTACAAAGCTTCCCCCTTCCTATAACATCATAAAATAATATTTACTGAACATCTTAAGTAGAAACCAATAGGTTCCTTGTTCTAGGAAAAAAAAAAAACATACTCAATTGGAAATCTGTTTAAAATATAGGGGTGGGGAATCGTATACCATAGTAAGTAGGTAGGGAACTAAACTGCCTTCTAGAATATCAATTTTAGCATCTACTACAAAAATTAGCAGTTGCTCATATGCCTGAGGCACAAAAGAAATGAAACTCAAGGGAAATCAAGCCCCAGGACCAAGACACATAGAGAAGCACTACTTTCTTTCTTGGTGCTTCCTCATGTGTGTTTGCAGAAGTGTGTATTTTGAGGAGATTCTGGATACACGTACCTACAGGCACGCACACAGGGAAATTGGCTGAACTTGGGCTTCGCAGCTGTAAGCAGTGGCCTGTCAAACAGAGCTTGCTGAAACTTCTCAGTACAGGGGGTGTTCTGATCCTGTCAGGATGCATTTACCTTGTGTGTGTGTGTACACATATACGTCAGTATGTCCCTACTTTGTGCCAATACATTAAAATGCATTCATTACAAATGGTCAGAGCTTATTAATAAACTACCTTATAATTGTGCAAATCATATAATGAGGCCTTTTGCATAGGAAAGGGCAATTGCCTGGTTGGCCTACCTGCAGCTATTTATATTCAACACCCAACATTCTGGAAGGTTCCATGTTAAAGCATTTGAAACCTTTAAGTCATGATCGTTTTGCCCTGGCTGGTGTGGCTCAGTTGGAGTATCATCTCATACACTGAAAGGTCATGGGTTCAATTCCTGGTCAGGATACGTGTCTAAGTTGCGGGTTTGGCCCCTGGTTGGGGAACACACAAGAGGCAACTGATTGCTGTTTCTCTCTCATTGATGTTTCCCTCTTACCAATGTTTCTCTGTCTGTCTCTCCCTCCATCTCTCTCTGGAATTAATAGATGTATCCTCAGGTAAGGATCAAAAATAATAACTATATATAAAATACATATATATGTATGTATGTGTATATATATAATGACTATCCTGACAGAGAACCCATTCTCTCTTAAAAGGAACTTTTAAAATCAAGGCTTACAATTGACTCCTAAAAACTTAAACATTATATCATATTTGTCAAATTTTAAATTAGTTTTTGAGAAGAGAGGGAAAATATAGCAAAACAGGACTTAAGATCCCAGGAATTCCGATTATTCTCAGAATCACGTTGCATAATTGTCCAGCATGAGAGGTTAAGTGGCAGAATGTTGTAAGACCAAAGCAACTTTTTTCAAACACAGAAAGTTCTGGCAGTGCCAGGTCCACTCAAAAGATGGGCAGAGAATCTCCAATATTGTCCTACAAGATCCTTGACCTATGTTCCTCCCATTCTGATCCCCCAGAGGCCTTTGAATCACTAGAGTCAGCTGTAGTATTCTTGTTTTGAAGTCTTCAGAGTTTTTTCCTAGTCAGCCTTCTGAAAATGATTCAGAGTTGTAACACAGCGGTCCCCAACCTTTTTGGTACCAGGGACCAGTTTCGTGGAAGATAATTTTTCCACAGACCAGGGTAGGGGAGGATGGTTTAAGGATGATTAAATTGCATTATGTTCAAACTCACCTCCTTCTGTGCAGCCTGGTTTCTAACAGGCCTGGACTGATACAGGGGGTTGGAGACCCCATATGTGGAATCCTTGCATGTGGGACTCATTAATATGGTGCTATTTGGAGGCATGAAACAAAACGATGGTTTTGGGTCCATACTAAAAAGCTGAAATTGCAGTACTGATGGTGAGAATTCAGTGGGATGAAAAGCCTGTTGGTACCTAAGGCCTTTGCCAGGTTCCTCCACTGCAGACCTCACCTTTTAGGAGGGAAACTGGGGACTCACTAAAATAAAAACCTGAACAAAACACATGAATCACCCGCGGGAATACATTCATACACAGGCCTGTCGACTGTGTGTGGGTGTTGGGCACTTGCTCCCATGCACATGCACAGAGAAGCAAGCAGGTGCTTTTGCAAACTGGCCTCGTTGGGAAAGATCTGCCCTTTGGATGCTGGATAAGGCCGTACAAGTGGGTCACCAGCACCCTCTGCTGGTCACCGTGGGGAACTGCTGAGTCGTGCCCCCGGCGGAGGCCACTCGGGAGCAGGCGCCGTGGCAGAGATAGAGCCTTGCGTTCAACAGACGGGAGCCTGGGCATGAATAATTTTCCACGTTTGCAGAGTGTCTCTCTCCTCATGTGTGAGTTATAGAATTCATCTTCACTGCACCCTATAAACAACCTGCCTAGTGCAGCAGGTCCCCGCCGGCATCATGGGAGAGCACATGAAAGATCTGAACCCCTTCATCCCAAGTCAGCCATTTCTCTGCTGTAAGAACATTCCCTCCACCTGTTTACCCACGATAACATGTGCATTTGTAGAATCTGATTTCTCAATTTAATCAAAACAGAGCATCACTTTGAAGTTAGAAAGAGTGTAAAGGCCCTGCCTCTCAGCTGGTGTGCAGCTCACCGCAGAGCCTGGACACGTGCAGGGTCTCAGGCCCGCCCAGATGATGCACCACGACCTGCACTCTGTGATTCGTGTGGCTGTCCAAGTTGAGACATGTGGCCTCAGCACCTTGAGAACAAGTTATTCAACACCCTAACTTATTTCTCAGGATTCCTAGTCAATTAAATTAGCCCTGGGATCCATCTGTTTCATTGTCCTCTGTGTCCTCTAGCATCCCAGCTCCTGATACTGACACCACTGACACCAAATGGTTCTTGTCATAGGTGTGACTGGAGGTGTTCTGGAAGGCTCCTCTGCCTTCAATAATCACCCCCTTTCAGGGGGTCATGATCCCTAAAACACAGTGTTAGAGATTCGTACAAATTTACAGCTGGAATAAGCATGTGAATAATAGCCACTGCTCTTATTAATTGCCTACTGAATGCCTAGCACTGCACTAAGAGCTATACATATATTTTCTCTAATCTTTCCAATTCTGCAGGAGGACATCAGTCTTATTTCTGTTTTTCAGATGAGGAAACAAACTCAGAGGGACAAATAGTTCCCTTAAGGTCTGTGGTTAGAAGCGGCCTCAGGGACACCCAGACACAAGTTCCACAGCCTTGGGGGTGAGCCTTTGCCTTCAGTCCTTTCTGTGGTTTTTAAAGAGAATAGCCCAGGAGGAAGAAGTACTGAATCACCAACTTGTTAGGGGGGCCCAAGAAGTGCCCCCTAAAAGGAAGTAAGAGTTGACTTACGGAAAAGGAGGTATTTTCTTCCCTCACACAGGAAGTTTCAGGGGCCCACTACATAGAAACTTAAATAGTAAGTAAAGATTGTACTGATGCACTAGAAAATAAATGGTTTCTTTTTTCTAGGGAATGCCAATTCCATCACCCAATCTGCCTGAGTAAAGGTCCCATAAATCAACATTGTGCTAAACAGCATGACCCCACTAGGTGGGTGAGGAAACTGAGGCCCAGACAGGCATAAACTAAGTGGGGGTGATAGGTAGGAAGCCAAAGGTAGGCCAGGGTTTCTGGCCCTGACCCCACTTGTCACTTCTTTCATGAACAGTTTTAATGCCATTAAGACCTCCTTGGTCTTCTGGACAGATGGGAGAGGTGCCAGGGTAGCAAAAGCAGAATCTAGTCTCATGACTTAAAAACCATCTATCGGTGGTTTTAAACTGGGAGCAACATTGACCCTGGGGGCATCTGTCAACACCTGGAGCCATTTCTGATCAAGTTGGGGGCAGCAGACACTACTGGCCCCCTGTGAACAAAGGCCAGGGATCCACCATGCACAGGACAACCCAGGCAACATTATCTGGTTCAAAATACACAATCACACTGACATTGAGAAACCATGATCTAAATGCCCTTGCACCTGAAGCTTCAACACCCTCCACATTAAAACTTAAACAGTAAGTAAAGATTATGATAATGTGCTGCATCTTACGTATAGTTTAAGCTATTTCCATTACCTCTCACTGCACAACCACCCACTCGTACTGGCTCAAAACAACAGTAACTTGTTCAGCTCATGTATCTGTAATTTGGACAGGGCCCGGAGCTCCGTGAGGAAAACTATTCTCTGCTCCACAAGGTCTATGGCCTCAGCTGGGAGGACTTTAGCTGGGGGAATGACAGCTGGGGACAGTCAGGTGCAAGGCTTGTTCAGCTCACACCTCCCTGCAGGGAACTCAGATGGGACACTTAGCACAGCCTCTCAGTGTGACCTGGGCCTCCTCAGAACAATAAACTGGAAAATCACTGCCCTAGTCCAGTTTATGTACCAGCAACAGAGATAGTACAATAAACCAATAAATGTGTAAAGTATATAGTTTGTTAAATTATGAAAGTACAAAGGATTAAAATGCAGTCAGGAAGGAGGATTGGGCTGCGGCTGGATTTGCAGCTGTCACAGGGTGGTCATGCAGAACCACCTTGATGAAGTGGCATGTGAGCAGAGACCTGATGGAGCTGAGGGAACGAGCCATGAATGAGGACATCTGGGGACAGAGCACTGTAGGCCAGGGACTGGGGTGACAGCATGCTTGGTGTGTTCAAGGCACAGCAAAGATGCCAGTGGGCTGCAGGAGTGAGCAAGAGGAGGGGGAGTGGAGAGGCACTGTGTGTCCTATGCACCTGGAAACCCCTCTCGTTAAATCATAAATCTGCCAGTCAAGAAGCTGAGCTTTGTAGAATTACAGACTGAGGCACAATACGTGGCAAGTGACAGAACCAAGGAAACTGTAGCGAGTGAGGAAGGTATACTCCCTGCTTTCTGCAGGCCTTGAAAATCTGGGGGGAGAGGAGAGTGGAAAGAGGGCATCCTCTCCTTGTCAGTTAAAATCCTGCCAGGCGCCTCCATCTGTCCCTGGAAGGCATTTCCTTTCATTCCTCCTCCTCTGGGAGACAGAGGCTGCTCTTTCAAATCAGGCTAAAATGGTGGCTTCTCCAAACATGCCCTTTCTTCTGGAAAGCAGCCACTGCACTGGTTTGTGGGAGGTGATGGGCCTCGCTGCTATGGTGGCATTTTTTGTTTCCTCCCATCAGATGTAGCCGCTGTCCTAGGCTTGGCTCTTGGAAGAGGTGGCCCAACTCTCTTGCCTCTGCAGCAGTAGGAGCTCAGCTCTAGGAAAGCAGGAGGGGGCGCAGAGAGTCCCTCCCTCTTCTTACTCCTAGAAAGCCCATCTGTTCCTGCTAACCAGGCCAAGGTTGCCAGCAAGTCAGGACACCAACCATCTCAGCAGAATGAAATGGAGAGGGCGGGATTTTAGGTGGCAGTAGGTCAGAAGGAGTGTGCCTTAAGAACTGCCTATGTTTCCTCCCCCAGGTTGCCTTGGAAATGCTTTTCACTGGGGAGCCCATTTCTGCTCAAGAGGCCCTGCGCCACGGGCTGCTCAGCAGGGTGGTGCCCGAAGAGCAGCTGGAGGAAGAGACCATGAGAATCGCGAGAAAGATTGCCTCCTTGAGCCGTCCTGTGGTGTCTTTAGGCAAGGCCACCTTCTACAAGCAACTGCACCAGGACCTTAGAACAGCCTACCACCTGGCCTCCCAGACCATGGTGGACAACGTGGCCCTGCAGGATGGGCAGGAGGGGATCAAGGCCTTCGTCCAGAAGAGAAAACCTATCTGGTCACAGTGAGCTGGCCACATAGGAGGATGGAGGGCAAGTGAGTCTATGAACAGCACTCAAGACACCCCCTCTCCAATCTGATCCCCAACTATTGCTGCCTCAGGTGGTAACAGAAGACAAACTGCTTCTGTAAACATTCATAATGGTTTTTGCTGCATGCTGTCTGTGTGCTTCCATTGGGAAAGGGTGAAGTGGAGAGTCAAAGGAAGTGCTAATTTAAGGGTAATAAGCACCTATGCTGGGCCAGCTATAGGAGAATGCCTGGAAATAGATACAATTCTTCAAGGGACTTTAAGTGAGAGGTCACCCTGACATGGGAGAAGGTGCTGATAAAATGAAGCATGAAAGAAGGATGCGGTCACTGGCAGCTGCCAGATCATACAGTGTAGAGGAGAGGGTGTTACAATGCCACATACATTATCAGGTACGTCCCCTAAGGGGCAGGTACTTCTAGTTGCCCCAGACACGCGAACCATTTCAAATCTCCATGAGATATTCTACACACTGAACATCTTGGTTCTATTAAGAAATAATCATGCCTATGGCTTTGGAATAATCTTACATGAGTTTTAAAGATTAAGTATGTAGAAAGACTGGAAATTTTATCTTTGTAACCAAACTGTAAGCTATTTGAGTGGGAAAAAAATCAACTAATTATTTTTTGTATGCCCATACTATAGACATATAGTAAGTAGGTGCCTGGTGTTTCTGTAGTGAATGTCCTGGCCATTGGAGCCACTGTGAAACCAGGCCCCTGGACTTATCCTAAGGATAATAGCAAGAGAGAACTGGGAAGGACGCAGAACACATGTTCTACCCACTGAAGGTCACCTGCTCCAGACGCGCTTCCGAACTGCTCAGCATCCAGTGAGAGTCCGCAGCAGCACCAGGAATTGAGTCCTCCAGTTGCGCAAGAGCTTGGATAAGGACCTAAATAGATTACTTTCTGACTTCTGGTCCATTAAGGCCCATGAAATGTTCTGATCTCTCATCCTCAAGCTTGCCTAATTTATCATACCAAAGAGTAGAATGTGGCTCTAAATGGGGTTAGTACCTCGGCCAGCATGAGAACAAGGTAGGTCTAACCAGTGGTTCTCACTCAGGGCAGGCATTTCTTGGTATAGATGTCCCTTCATGTCTTCACAGTTTCCACTAAAATTGGCTCTGCCAGTTTAGGAAGGTGAAAAACAGTGTTTTGGAAAGGGAAGAGTCTGTTCTAAGAGTGCCCTCCTGAGCAGAAAGGTCATTAGCGCTTCCCCCTGCTGACAGCTGGCATGTGTTCCCTCACCACAACGCAGGGAGCAGGTCGCACAATGATCTCCTTCTTACACTTGAATAGTTCCTTGAGGTGCACCTGGTGCCCCAATGTTGGATACAGGGAGGGCTCTGAACTCCACCTGCCTAACAAAACCACATGCCCTTTCTCCTGGCCACACTGCCTCATGGGGAGGCCTGCACGAAGAAATGACTTTCTTGCTCTGTGGCAGCTCTCCAACCAAAATAATAGACCAGGTACTCCTTGCTACAGAACTTTGCCAGGGTGTAAGGGACACCGGATTTGAGTTATTGGCAGACCACTAACGGATTTTTACTAAAAAGCTAATAATGAACTGGCTGCGGCTCTGAACTAGGTCATGAAGGACGGAGCTGTCAGGGTTTGCTCAACACTGCTGTCAGCAGGTCCCACCGCACCCTCTCCAGATGGCCTGCCTTGGTGGTCACTGGCAGCTGCCAGGTCATACAGTGTAGAGGAGAGGGTGTTACAAACTCTCCAGGCTTTCGAGAAAGTAACAAAGCTTTCTCACAAATTTGGCAAATGAAAGCGTAAGTCTGTGTAAGCTACACGATACCCTCAAACCATGCAGTCCCAGGGCCTCCGAGCTGATGTGCCCTCGGGGACCAGCTATAAATCTTTATAGCCTCTGCTGCGAAAAATCTTCCGGAAGGAAAGTCTGCAACCCACCCTCTGATGTCATATAACTCATCTCAAGGCTAATATAAATTTGGGGTTAATTTGTGCCTGTTTCCTTCCACTGAGACATTGAATGAAAATGGTCTGTAAACCACATGGGATGATTGCCTTTAAAAAATCTGTATGTTCATCTTTCCCTGTATGAGTTTACTTCTCAGGAAGCTGTGCTGAGCTTGGCTCAGCAGGGAAGGGGCTAGAAAGTCAGTGACACAGATGCTCACCCGGGCAAGACACCATTCCGAAGGCCCGCTTGAGCCCTGGAGAATATAAACAAATGGAGTGAATGACCAACTAACTTTCTCAGAGAACTTGGTGATTTCATGAGCCTAAGGTCCTGTCAGACAATCCTATGCAGTAGCTTCCTGTGCCCCTGCTACCGGGGAGGTTCAGAGAAGTTAAAGCACTTGCCGAGGTAGGGCCAGCATGTGGGTGTAGACCTGCATGGTTCCCATGCCTGTGCTCCTAACTTCCACCCTGTACTCCTCCCAACTTACCAAGAAGTTTCTGTTCTGGCCTGGTCAGAAGGGCTACCAGTGCACCCGAAGGAAGCCAGTCAGAAATGGCACCGCCAAGGCAACGCAGTTTTGCTGACCAAAGAGGATTCGGGGAAAGCATGAATTTGAACACTCAGCGCTGAGTCCCAGGCTCACCACCCACTAGCTGTGTCACTCTGTGCAGGTGATGTAACTTCTTTCAGCCCTCAGTTTCTCAGTCATAAAAACGACACCATTGGACACTTTTCCTTAGTTCTGACATTCTGCGTTCTACAATAATGGGTTTGGAAACTTTCTGTGAACTTGAAACAAGAAGGCTTTTGTTCAAAGAAAATGTTCTTTATGAATGGAAAACACCTGATTCCATTTGAGAACATGCAATCCATGGCAGACACCCAGAGGTTTTCAGGCCACACAGAACCCTCTGATGTCATGGCTGGGGAAACCTGACGCCAGGCAGATCCCTACCAGTTCTGGCAGGTACCCTTACTTTTGTCTAGATGCATCCCTCAGCCAGCCCCCTTTCCTCTCTCCTCCCTCTGAAAACCCACTGCACTACAGCAGCATTTCCAAGTTCAGCCCATGAGTGATCTAGAATGTCCAAGTGCAGATTCCTGAGCTCCTCACCAGACCTCTGAATCACAAATTCTGATTACTGGGACCCAAAAATATGCATTAGAAGAAATTTCCAAGTGATTCTGCTGCACAACAAAACGTGCGAACCACCGCATCAGGGTGGGAGTGATGGATCTCTCCACCGCAGTCTATACTGAAGCAGGGGTGCCTTTGGGATGAAAGTGTGAGCTGTTGCCACTGGCCTGGAGAGGGCTGCGGGGAGGCATGAGCACTTGCAAAAGCCCCTTAAAATCTTCCACGATGGCAGGTCTCAGGGCTTCCCCCAGTCCTCAGTGTACAAGCCTTTGGAAGTCCCACCTCCTATCACGTAAGCATCAGAATACACCCGTGTTACACAGTAAATATAATTCTTTGTGTTAGGGAAGGAAATTGAATGATTTGCTTTTAAACTTAAAAGCATTTTATTAATTAACAATGATTATTTCTGGGCAATCATCAAGTAGGCAAAAATTCAGCATTATCGAAGTTGACATTTTATAGTTAATCAAATACTAAAATTCAATCAGTCTTGCAAGATTTTTTTTTTAAATTATTTTATTCATTATTTTTAGAGAGAAGGGAAGGCAGGGAGGAAGAAAGGGAGATTAAATATCAATGTATGGTTGCCTTTCACATGCCTCCAGCCATGGACCTGGCTTGCAACCTGGTTATGTGCCCTGGCTGGGAATCGAACCAGTGACCTTTGAGTTCATAGGCTGACACCTATCCACTGAGCTACCAGCCAGGGCGGGTTTTTCTTTTATATTTTGGATCTCCAAAACTTATTTTTCAGTTTACAAACAGAATCATGAAAAACAGCAGGCCATCCAGGCTGTACCTGCAGTGTCTCTTGAATGGAACAACCCAGCTGGCTCCGGTTAGGGGGGAGGCTGTCCCACAGGGATGCGGGGAGGAGGTGTCAAGGTATCAAGACGTTCTTTCTGATTTTATGTTGATGTTTCCTTCAAATCTCTGTCCTGCCCAAGAATGTTTAACCACAACCCATGAAATAATTTGCAAGTAGTGTTTTACACATTAAAGAAATATTTCCATTTTGTGTTCTATGTTTTCAATATTTACCTTACCAAGTTCTGTATAGAGATGGTAATTCCCAGTTTTAGACATTTCTAGGAAGTTATAAATTGAAAAGCACTGGTCAAAGTGGAATGTGATTTAGAACTTACCAATGCTCAGGTTTACGTAGTGACTACTCCATGCCAGGCACTGTGTTAAGCATTTTGCAGTTATTAATACTTTCTAACAATAGCTCTGTGAAGTAGGCTCTACAAACCCCATAATACAGATGGGAAACAAAAACACAAAGATATTAAATGACTTGACTGTCTTCACACAGCTAATAAGGAGCATGTTCTGCTCTGCTTTTTAACTTTCTAAAACTGATTCAGGAAACATGGTCTGAGAATTGTGAAGACCTGCCGGTGTCATGTAGCCTGCACAGGCGAGGGGGGTTCCCAAGGGCAGGTGGCCGAACTCTGGAGCATGAGCTTGTGATTCCTGCACCAGGCGTCCTGCTGCCCCTCTTACCCACTTGGAGGCGACCACCACATGGCATCACTACAGATACTGCACATCTGTTCTGCGTGAAGCACACTGAATTGTTGTTTTGAATTCACAGTCACCTGTATCATCTTCTCTGCACCCCCCAACAAAAGTGTGCATCCCTGCAGGGCCACATCAATCCTTACTCATTTTATAAATTCTCAGCCTAGATAGTGCCAGGCACTACACCACCAACAGTGCAAGGAACAAGTGGAAGAGGATGCCTGTTTTCTTTCAAGCATAGTGGGAACATGTCTTAGTATCCAAATGACTGCACTGCTGGTGATAACACATTCTTCATATAGATATATGCAATATGGTGGGTTGTCAAGGGGTGAAGGTATCTAATAGATTTGTTCTTCACAGAATCTATTAAAATGGTTCAAATGCTTATTTGAACCTTAAGCCAAAATTGTCTTATTTGTTACTGTGTTAGGTACTATGGAATGGGCTTTTGTATATGACAACTCTGATCCTCTGGGAGCTTAGTCTAGGAGCTAAGCCATGACCACATTAAAATTCAAATACAAAATAGTCATCAAGGGACAAGAGTGGGTTGCCTCTGAGCCCAACCCTTATGACTAGCTTTGTGATATGGGGCTAGTTGTTTAACCCGTTTAAGTTTCTTCGTGGTTATAACGGGTAATGATAACACCCACCTCCTAAGTGATCAGGAGGATTAAATTGAACTACACATGTGAGGCAATATTGCTGATGACCCTACACCCTAATCCTATGACCCACATCCATTTCACCTGCAGCCATGGTGGGCAGTTTCCACAGGTAAGTTTCCCTGTGTTATGGATTGCATTGTGTTACCTTAAAATTCACATGTTGGACCCCTAGCACCCCACCCCCACTGTGACTGCACTTGGATAAAGGGCCTCTAAAGATGATTGCAACTTCCCTGGACCTACAAAGAAAATGCTGTTTTAATTCATGTTCTGCTCAGCTATTTACTTTGTTAAACTGATTTAGAAAATGTGGTATGAGAATTTTATATATTTTTAAAAGATTTTATTCATTATTTTTAGAGAGCAGGGAAGAGAGAAAGGCAGAGAGGGAGAGAGACATCAATGTATGGATGGCTTTCCCCTGCCTCCAGCTACAGACCTGGCTGGAGACCTGGCTTGCAACCTGGTTATGTGCCCTGGCTGGAGAATCGAACCAGTGACCTTTGGGTTCCCAGGCCAGCGCCTTATCCACTGTGCCACCAGCCAGGGCTGGTATGAGAATTTAAAAAAAGAAAAGATTAAATGAGGTCATAAGGCTGAAACCCTAAACCAATAAAACTGGTGTCATCATAAGAAGGAGAGGCACTAAGGATGTATGTGGAAAAGCCATGGAGGACCAAGAGAGAAAGGGCTGTCGGCAAGCTGAGGAAAGAGACCTCAGGAGAAACCAACCCTGCAACACCCTGATCTTAAACTTTCAGCCTCCAGAACTGTTTCGGCCTCCCAGTCTGGGGTATTTTGTTAGCAGCTCAAGCAGCCTTAGTCACTCGCAAGCACTTTTGTGTCTCTGCCTCTCTGAGGCTGACTTTCAGCTTCCAGTAGCTTTCTCAGCCTTCAACAGGCCAACCTAGAAGTAGGGGGAGTTAGAGCCTCCAGGGACACCCCTCAAGCAACAGCAGATGCCCATGGCTAAATACCACAGCCCCCCATCGTCTGAGGAAACAATTCTGAGGCATGTTTCTGCAGAAGGCCCAGCAGGGTTGAGCCCCATTACCCACAGCAGCAACCTGCCTATTAATGCAAACTTCCTTGCCTTCTCTTCTTCCCTGCCTGACCTTGGCCCATGCCCTCACTTGTACTTCCTGGGATCACTTTCCATGTACACAAACTTCATACAGTTCTTGATTCAGGGTCTGTGACGACAAGAACCTAAGCTCAGCCACTCAGTGAACATGCCCTCTCCTAACAAAGAAGTGAAAACAAGACTTAACAACAGAAGAACTGTTGCTATAGAGCAATAGGACTGGTTTCTAAATGAACACCATGGTAAGTATTATGAAACTCAAGAGGAACAATCAATTTTGACTCTTTGGTGAGCAAATGGGATCATCTATGTAAAGCTGGAAGGGCTCTTGACTTTCAATTAACTACAGACTATGACATCACACGAATAATGTATAAAAAATTAAAAAACACAGACCTAACCCAGAACTAGTACCAAAAACAGAGCCCTCTGGCCAAAAGTTGGAGTGGCCTCCCTACTGAGACCCTCGCAACATTCAGGGTAAGCCACCCCGTTACTCTTCTGAGCTTCCTGGATGTTTATTAAGCAACGTTCAGGAAAAAGAGCAGGTGTACTGTCCTAACACTCCCCTCTAGAGGCCCCTGGAGAATTGATGAGCTGCTGCATCTCTAGTCCCTCCCTTGACATTTATTGGCTTTTTGATGAATGTTAGATCAATGTTTCTGTCAACAGCTTCTCATTAGGGGTTTGGTGATGTTCTCACTGACCATTATTTTGCTTCGTATCACTGTGAGATGAGCTTCCACTCGGAAACCATCCATCTTTGCAGCAGCAAACAGCTCAGATAACCCCACTTAAATGCCCCTCCTGCCTGACAGCCACTCGAAGCATGCACACAGAGCTCTCCATACAAAATGCCCGTCCTCCAGCCTCGTGCCTCCCCACACCTTTAGGGGCATAGTTCACACTTGATTCTCCCTGTTTCTTTTTAAAATAAATTATGGAGAACAGGGTGAAATAATCACTAGGACTTATTTCTTAAAGATGACAGGTTCTCATGAGAGTGACAAGTGTGCCTTGGAAGTCTGAAACTAGCAGGTGTGGGAGGAAGGCATCCACTTTTCTTACTGGACTGTTTTCTTTGCCCCTTAGATGCACTGCCTTGACACGACTGTGTGCCTGGAGGTGTTGGAGTTCCTCTCATTCATTAACACTAATGCCAGCCTTCGTGTGCCCTCCTCCACCTTCCCTCCATCGTATACACAACTCAGTCCTGGAATGGCACATCTTTTTATTTTTAAAGATATTATTTTATTATCTTCAGAGAGAGGGGAAGGGAGAGAGGGAGAGAAGGACAAAAACATCTCTGTATAGTTGCCTTTCACCTGCCTCCAGCTATGGACCTGACTGGAGACCTGGCTTGCAACCTGGTTAGGTGTCCTGGCTGGGAATCGAACCCGCAACCTTTGGGTTCACAGGCTGGCACATATCCACTGAGCCACCAGCCAGGGCTTGGAATGGCACATTTTTAAAGGGTTTTTATCATGAACAATCTCAAACATGGAGAAGTTAGGAGGATATGCAATAAACCACCACGTTCACATTACTCAGTTTTAACAGTTATCAGTGAATTTATTAATTATACTGGCCAATCTTGCATTATCTGCCCCCTTCCCATCCTCAGACTATTTTTTTGAACTGAATCCCAGAGTCACCTTACTAGAACAAAAGACACTCTTATCACCTAGAAAATGCCAAGGGATTTAAGAGCTCTGTGTCAAAACTGAGGTAAAAGACCAAATGTTAGAACAAAAGACGCTCCTGGTGCTTTTCTCACACTTGTATGCCTTTTCCTCCTCCTGTTTCTTGTTCCTGCTGCTGGTCTCTAGGGTCCCTTTGCAATAAACTACCTGCATGCCAGCCTGGGGCTCCGGCTGTGCTTTCAGGAGAAACACAGGCTAAGATGCCAGTTCAGGAGTGGTTCAAAGGGGGTGCCAAAAATGACAGCAAGAGCAAGCCCCAGGGTGACAGCTGGGCAGGAGGCTGGAGAGGACCCAGCCCAGACAGAAGGAGAAGAGAGGCCTTATAAGAGACGTGTCCAAGCACAGACTAACATTGGATGTGACCGACCTTGTGGGAAACTGCTCTTAGAGGCTAGAAGGGAATTAAAACAGCAAGTATCTTTTTAGGTCACATCAAAGGCCATCATTGTTGACTAAAGGATGGTGTGGAAAAGGTGCAGTGATGTATTCCTGGAACAAATGGGCCACTTGTAGGAGGCAAATTTGAATCAACACCCTTAAAAATGGCCATATGCTGTACCTTCAAAGAAGCAGCAGAAATTGAAAACAAACTTTACTTTTAAAAAACTGTGAACCCTCATGTTACTTATATTAGCATTAAAAAAAAAAAAAAAAAAAACCCAAAAGTAGAATTAGTTTGAGCCCAAGTGTGGTAATTCTAGAACATCTGCTGGAAGGAATACTATGAAAACACTGAAAGTGACATGCTCAATGCCAAGTGGGGTCCCACACTGCCCAGAAAAAGGACAGCAATAGACAACTGATGGGATTTGAATTAAATTAGTAGTCTGATTAACAATACGGTACCGCTGTTAGTTTTTTAGTTGTGGTGAACACGGTGGTATACGATGCTAACACGTTGTTGACTGGTCATGAAAAATCTCATGTTCTCAAGCCCAAACATTGCTGACAGGTAACAAGTTAATTCCTGCCTGTATTTCATTAGCTTTTGTGTAAAGTTGCCAGTCAATAATGTGTTAACAGGGGAAGCTGCTTGAAGGAGATAAGGGAGTTCTGTACTACCTTGACAACTCTTGTAAATATAGAATTATTTCAAAATAAAAAGGTTTTAAAGTGATACGTATCTGTATTAGGGTTCTCCAGAGAGCCAGAATTAATAAGATAGTTGGTTGGATGGATGGTTACCTTTAGAAAGAGCTTTATTATAAGTATTGGCTAATGCAATGATGGAGGCTGAGTGGTTCCATGATCTGACACTTGTAGGCAGGGGATCCAGGAGTCAGTGGTATAGTTCAAAGGGACCCCAGGGAGCCAGAGACCCAGTGGTGCTGACTCCAGTCCGGGTGTGAAGGCCTGATGACCAGGAGTGTGAAGGGCAACAGATCAATGTTGCAGTTCACAGAGTCAGGCAGAGAATAAGCGAATCCTCCCTTCCTCCAGCTTTGAGTTCCAGCCAGGCCCTCAACAGATTGGACAGGACCCACCCACACCGTGAAGGGCCAACCCACTTTACTCAGTTCACTGATTCAGTGCTAACCTCTTCTGTAAACGCACTCCCTGGAGATAATGTTTAACTAGCTACAAAGGCATCTTATACCCAGGCAAGTGGACACATAATTTAACCATCACAGCATCAAGGTTCTGATGTGAACAACCAAGTCCTATTAAGATACTCAGAATAGATAACATAGTTTGCCTCTAGGGAGAGCAACGGGAGACTGGGTCAGGATTAGAGGCAAACTTACTTTTGCACTTAATACCCTTTTGCACTGCTCAACATTTTTAAATATATTTATTATGTTATTACAGTTGACCCAATTTTTCCCCTTTGCCCCCTCTACCTGGTTCCCCCATTGCCTCCAGCAATCCCCCCCTTGATGCATGTCCATGGATTGTACATATAAGTTATTTGGCTTCTCCATTTCCTATACTTTTCTTAACATCCCACTGTCTATTTTGTACCTATCAGTTTACACTTCTTAGTCCCTAGGCCTTTTCCCTTACTCTCCCCCTTCCCCCTCCCAGCTAATAACCCTCCAAATTATCTCCATATCTATGGTTCTATCCCTGCTCTGCTTGTTTGCTTAGTTTTGCTTTCTAGATTCAGTTGTTGACAGTTGTGAGTTTGTTGCCATTTTAATGTTCATAGCTTTGATCTTCTTTTTCTTAAATAAGTTCCTTTAACATTTCATGTAATAATGGCGTGGTGATGATGAGCTCCTTTAGCTTTACTTTATCTGGGAAGCACTTTATCTGCCCTTCAATTCTAAATGATAGCTTTGCTGGGTAAAGTAATCTTGGTTGTAGGTCCTTGCTTTTCATCACTTTGAATACCTCTTGCCAGTCTCTTTCTACCTGCAAAGTTTCTTTTGAGAAATCAGCTGACAGTTTTATGGGAACTCCTTTGTAAGTAACTCTCTGCTCTTCTCTTGCTGCTTTTAAGATTCTCTCTTTACCTTTAACCTTTGGTATTTTCATTATGATGTGTCTTGGTATGATCTTCTTTGGGTCCAACTTGTCTGGGACTTCCTGTGCTTCCTGTACTTGTATGTCTATTTCTTTCACCAAATTAAGGAAGTTTTCTTTAATTATTTTTTCAAATACATTTTCAATTTCTTGCTCTTCCTCTTCTCCTTCTGGCATCCCTATGATTCAGATGTTGGTATGTTTGGAGATGTCTCAAAGGCTTCTTAGACTACCTTTATTTTTTTCATTCTATTTTTTCTCCTTGCTATTCTGATTGAATGCTTTTTTCCTCCTTATGTTCCAAATCATTGATTTGATTCTTGCTTTCATCCCCTCCACTGTTGGTTCCTAGTAGTTTTCTTTATTTCACTTAATATAACCTTTACTTCTTCCTGGGTTTTTTCCATGCTGTTGCTGTACTCCATGAGTTCTTTCGGTATCCTGATCACCAGTGTTTTGAACCCTGCAGCTGATAGATTGGTATATCCACTTCATTTAGTTCTTTCTCTGGAGTTTTAATCTGTTCTTTCTTTTGGGCTATATGTCTTTGTCTCGATTTGGCAGCCTCCCTATGTTTGTTTTTATGTGTTAGGTAGAACTGCTTTGACTCCCTGTCTTAGTAGCATGGCCTATTGTAGAAAAAACCCCTGTAAATTGTGTGGGTTAATCATCAGGGCAGAGCAACCCATTTCACCACTTTGTGGCTCTGTGTGGGGAGAGGGCTAAGATAGGGGACAATGCTGCTGCCTGGCTTCTGGAGGTTTGCCCAGGGGGAAGCTGTCTCTTGATACTTTCCCTGTTGCCAGTCACTTCACTTTCTTCCTCTATGCCACTGGTACCATTCCAGCTGTTGCCTGTTCCTAAATCCCAGCAGGAGTGGGTCTGCATAAGTCCTAAGTCCACACAGGCCCTTTATGTGGAGTCTCCTAAAAATCTGGCAGTTTCTGTCACCACCCCATCCCCACTGGTTTTTATAGCCAGAAGTTATGGGGATTTATCTTCCTGGCACTAGAACCCTGAGCTGCGTGGTCTGGTCTGGGGCTGGGATCCCTCACTCCCGAGGTATCTCTCCCAATTTTTACCCACCACACATGAATCTGGGACAACCCACTGCACTGCCTCTCCACTCCCCACAGTGTCTCCACATCTCTCCTCCTGTCACCGCATCTCCACCCCTTTTATTAGTCTGGATGAATATGGCTGCTTTAAATCCTTTATTGTCAGACTTCCACACAGCTCTATTTCCTGACAGTTCTGGGTGACATTTGTTTTGTGGTCTTGTTATCATTTTTTCTGTAGTTGTGTGAGGAGTCAAAGCATGTTTACCTACACCTCTATCATGACCAGAGGCCTAATACATATTTTTAAAATTTTATTGTTGTTGTATTACATCCATCCCCTTTTTGCTCCCCTCTGTCCCCCTCCCCACCCTAATATTTTTAAACATGTATTCTAACTTCAAAAAATTAGAAGTGGGCCCTGGCTGGTAGCACAGTGGATAAGGCGCTGGCCTGGGAACCCAAAGGTCGCAGGTTCGATTCCCCTGCCAGGGCACATTACCAGGTTGCAAACCAGGTCTCCAGTCAGGTCTGTGGCTGGAGGCAGGTGAAACGCAACCATACATTGCTGTCTCTCTCCCTCTCTGCCTCTCTCCCTTCCCCTCTTTCCGGAAATAATGAAATAAAATCTTTAAAAAAAAATTAGAAGTGATAGGCATACATGGTTATGAGTTAATTCTGTGCTTATAGAAAAGGATGAGGAGCATTAAATTGTTATCAAATAATGTCTAAAATTTTAGAGTTCTATATAAGATAGGATTTGATCCTCTAAGCCAGTATAAATGAGCCCTTTTAGGCAATCACAAGTTCAAAGAAAAATGTTAGTGGCCAGAACACTTGCTGAATTAAAATGACCAAGGGTCAATTATTTCTCGTTCTTAGCACTTAAAGCAGCAATCATAACGTTCTCCAGCAGAGGGCGATGGTAGCTTAGATGAAAATAGAAATCTTGGCCGCCTAACTTAGGCTAGGTTCCTGTGACTGGAAAAATCACATTTGCATTTTGGTCTTAAGAAAAAAATAACTTATTTAGAAAGTTATATTCCAAAGCTAGTTAGTTCATCTGAGGCGGTGGAAAGGAAGAAACTCATAATTGTGTTGTTTGCTTTGTATTTTTTCTTTAAATGACAGAGTCGGCTGACCTCACAGCACCTTACAAACATTGCTCCCTTATTTTTTATTCCATGGAGTGGTCATTAGAGAAAAGGCTCTATATCAGGGTTTCTCAAGCTTGACACTAGGGACATTTTGGGCCAGATAGTTCTTGGCTGTCAGGGCCGTCCTGCGTGTTGCAGGATATTGAGGAACACACATGTTCCCTACCTACCTGCTACGGGCCTGGTCTTGGTCAAACACAAAGCTAACCTCAATACTGGGGAAATACAAAGTATATATCTTATCGATTATGAGTCAGTAGCATTTTCACATATTCACTTATTCACTCAATGAACACTTCAAATGGCTTGCTATAAATGAAAAATCTTTTTAAACATTACTCAACTTTTGGTTTAAACAATACATTAATTCCAAGTTATAAAAATAGAGAGTATTTGTTCTATTCTACACTAAACCTTGAGTCACCACAGTCTTATTCCAACAGTGAATTGGGGGTTGAGGGACTCATGTTCCCTCACTCATTTTACTGCAGCATCTGTATGCCAACTAGAGCTAAGACGTCTTAGTCTGCTAGGGCTGCCATAACAAAATACCAAGAACTGGATGGCTTACCAAACACACACTTATTTTCTCACAGTTCTGGAGGCTGGAAGTCCAATATCAAAGTGCTGGCATGGTTTGATTCTGGTGAGGACTCTCTTCCTGGTTTATGGACAGCTGCCTTCTCACTGTGTCTTCACATGGTGAAGACAGAAATGAGCTCTGGTGTCTCTTCCTTTTCTTATAAGGGCACCAGTTCCACTGAGTCAGGCCCTATCCATATACCCTCGTGTAGCCTCAATCTCCTCCTTCTCCAACACAGTCACATGAGCGGGCTGGGGCTTCAACATGTGAATTCTGGTATGACACAATTCAGTCCACAACAGGTGAGTTGGTCGAACAATTTATAGCTGGTATATTTCTAGTATTTGATTGCAAGTGTGATTTAAACAATCAAGGAGGAAGGGTATAATTCTTTAATCACCTCTTCTCTGTTCTTCTGCTACAATCAATGATGTCACACCCTGATGTCAATCTCTCCCTTCATTGCTGAAGTTGGTAATAGGAGTTATTTCTATTTGGGATGAGATGGGATATTTTGGGTTGGGTTGGGTTTCTTGGTTTGGAGATTATTAGTTTGATTTATTTATTTTCTTTCTTTTCTACTCTGATGACAAGAAACAGTAAGGATTCCCGCATAGAGAGAGTGGCAAATTGTGAAGGTAATGTCTATTCTATTCAGCAGCTAACATTTCTCAGTTGTCTCATGTTTGCTGCTGAGCTGTATTTCTCCACATTTGAATCTGATTAAACTGTCCATTTTAACAGAGATATAAATAAGGGAAATAAAGGTTTTGAAAACTTATTTTGTGAGGGCACAAAATTATACTGTTAATTAGTATATTTTGTTTGGTCTGATCTTAAATTTATAGTCCCTGAGCACATAGTCCCTCTTACCTGAATGTCCCTCCTCTTGATGTTAGCATTAATGATCTCTTGACATTCGGAACTTAGATGTTTCACGTGAGCCAGCCCTTCCCTAACCACCCAGTTGAGAGCCCACTAGTCACACCATCCTTCATCTTACTTTCTCTTCTCAGCACCTACGGCTCTCATTTTCTTCCTTGTCCCTCTCTTTTTCTTTCCTTTCCCCTCCCTCTCATCCTGGTCTGTTTTCTCATACTAGAATATAAGCTTCATGAGGGAGGGCAAGGACCTTGTCTGTCTTGTTCATCTCTGTATTCCTCCTTACAAGAAGATGCCTGCCATGACGTAGGCACTCAACAATATTTGTAGCATGAACAAGTGAACAAAATGGGTGAAGGAGCTCTCTGCAAGGAAATTGTTGTTGTTGTTTTTTTTATCACCGTTCAGCACTGAAAGCTCTTACATCCGTTCAGAGGCAAGAGAACTAAGTGCCAGGAACTCTGGCCAGAGGTAGCTCATTCTATAACACCCAGGGCTCCCACCCATATAGGCCACACAAATCCTGGAGATGGGAGACTGATAGGTAGTAGAATATGCCACCCAAAATATGCCACTTTGGTATATTGAGCATTTTGAGCTGTAGACATTGGAAAAACAGAAAATGCAGGGAAAGGCTTTCTCTGAACTCCCTTCATCCACCTACAGACAGATTCTCCAAAGGGCGTGGATCAGTTTCCTCAACCAGGGAAGATGGCCTCTCGTCACCATAGAATGGACATCAATACCATACCCAGATAGACTTTGTTACAAACTATCATACCTCCCATCTATTCTTCTGAAAATCATTTCCTTTCACCTGGGAGGCCTAAGTCCCCTCACCTTTCCCTATTAGATGGTCTTTAGGCCTGAATCCTAAGTCACCTCAGAGAGTTCATCTTTTTCTGGGTGTCATCCATGTATATATGAGGCCTCTGTGTTAATAGACCTCTGCTTTTCTCCAGTTAATCTGTCTTTTATTACAGGGTCTTGGCCAAGAACTCAGAAGGGTAGAGGGAAATTTACTTTTCCTCCCCTATACCATCAACAGTGCAAGGAACAAGAGGAAGAGGATGCAGACGAAAACACGATGCCAGGCTAGAGGGCTGGAGATGCAGGCAAGCAGGTGAGCTAGTCTGCTTTCCCTGTGGTGACCGAGGTTTGCATCCAGGACGTGAGAGGCCTGCTGCAAACTCCCAAGTGGCGTAAGTCATGTTGGTGCCAGGAGCAGCTAAGGGTCTTGTCTGGCTGCCCTGGGAGAAGGTATATTGCCCTGGTGGATTCAAGTCTGAATAAAGTGGTGGACTGGGGTGGGGGTGGGGGTGTAGGAGAGTGTGAATGAACCAGTGAAAGGAGATGCCCTAATATTCAAAAGACTAGTGAATAAATTTAGTTGTTTCTTGAACTTTCCAAACCTCATATATTCTGGTATCATAGGGATATGTAACATTTTATTCTTTAACTAATTTTAAATGGGCAGAGAGAAAATAGAGCTGCTGATTAATTTCAAAAAGAGTAACTGAATAATTTAATTATATTGTGATACATTTAGAGCTAACACTATATAATGTTAAACAACACTAATGACAATACTTAACTTTTGTTTTTCTTAGAAACTACTACTATTCAATCACCTAATACAATTTTGTAGAAGGAAGACACTGCAGGAAATAATAATGTGCATTAATCAGTTTTCAAGAATGTACTTAAGTTCCTGGACTCCATCCTGTCTTCACTTTGGTAGCTCTGACATAATCACAGGTGTCAGATTGTCAAAATTTCCTCTTGGGACCACCCATATTAGAAGCACCTGGTATATTTCATTCAGGACTCATTGAAGCAGAATCTGTGGGTTTGAAGGAATTTAAGAATTTGCCATTTTAACAGGTTCCTCCATTGAGTCTGATACATTGTATCAACACTAAGAAAAAATATACGTCCTTTCATCTTTCTCTATGTATTTCTTTAGGAAGTGAGCAAGTAGAAAATTTTCCTGTATAGCACAGACGAGTTTACATTTAATGACCATCCTCCAATTTTTTGTTTCTTTTGTCTAGTCCTACAGTTGCTTTTATTTTTTATAATAATATACCTATTTTATTAACCACATGAATTGTATTATTTTGTACAAAAACACGGTAACATTTCTTCTTCTCCTCTGACACAAAAGGTCACCACTCTAGAACCCATGTTTACAAAAATGCTTTTGGCGTCAGCCATGATAAATTGAAGGAAAGTGCAATTCTGAAAGTAACACCATGTAACCAAAATGGGGCACAAAACCAGGCAGAGGTTAGCAGCCTTCTTGGGTAGCTCTCTGCTGACAGGCCCTAGTCACACTCGTCTTCTTTGGAGAGAAAATATATATATATTTTTTTAAATTTTATTGTTGTTGTATTACATCCATCCCCTTTTTGCTCCCCTCTGTCCCCCCACCCACCCACCCATTCCCCCCAAAGTCAATCCCACCTGTTGTCCATGTCCATGGTTCCTTTATACTAGGTTCTTGTCTAAGGTGCTCCCCTTCTTTGCCTCTACCTCTCCCTCCCCACTACCCCGTTCCCCTGACCACTGAAGGCCTATTCCTTGTATTCATATACTTGGTTCAGTTTTGGTTGTTGTTAGTTTTGTTCATTATTGCCCCGTAAGAGGTGAGATCATATGATATTTGTCCTTCACTGACTGGCTTATTTCACTAAGCATAATACTCTCCAGTTCCATCCATGTTGTTGCAAAGGGTGCAAGTTCCTTCTTTCTTTCTGCTACATAGAATTCCATTGTGTATATGTACCAAAGTTTTTTGATCCAATCATCCATTGATGGGCACTTAGGCTGTTTCC